>WOGP01003290.1:0-15411 GCA_015342065.1 Leptinotarsa undecemlineata
TTGAGGTTTATACCGTTGATATCTAGAGAACTGTATTTATATTTCATAGTGAATATCATTGCTTTTGTTACGTTTAACTTCAATTTGTTAGTGCATAAATACTCATTTACTGCTCCTAAAATCCTATCCATTTTATGAATAGCTCAATAACATATTTCTGGTTATCCAAGTTAGTTTTAACTAATAAAAAGATCAATATTCAAAGTTCCTGCATATGCAAGTGATACCACATTTCAAATTTTCTAAAAGAAATAAAAATGATACACAATTTCAAATTGTGGACTTACTGGACGGTTTTATAGAGATCTCTGATTTTCTGGTGAATAGGATGGGATCTGACCCTCAACAGTTCCAAAGCTCTCTGCTGTAGTTCAGTTTTTCTTCCTGTTTTGTTGCGTCCCGCAAATCCCAATAGCATTTGAAGTTCCGAAACACGGAAGGTGATTAGCATACTCTGCAAGAACAATGAAAATGAGTATGCATGCAAAGTTGTGTCTTCAGAAATAACTTGAATAAACTCATATAATTTATATATAGATTGAATGATAGGGGTCCCAAAACAGACCCTTGTGGAACACCATGTTGGGGGTGATAGAACTGTTCTAAATGAACCAAATAGAAGTTCAATAACTGAACATGATCAATCTATAGCGTACTGTGGTCCAAAGCAAACTCCTATTGAAAAAAACTATGTTTACCAAGAGCCTTATATTATAACAATGATAGTAACTTTTATTTTTCCTATAGACAAGATCAAATACTTTTATAAATGGTCAGGCGTTCAAAACCAGTGGAACGAAACTCATGCATACAAAAAAAAAAAATGCTAGAGGGTCCAGTTACAAGTCTGGAATTATCTATTTTAGTGAGATTAGTAGTGGATTAGTAAGACTTTGGCAAGTCTCAGTTCACTTGGAAAACGTCCTAAAAGAAATGAAAAATCAATAAGGTATGACAAAGGTTTGAAGATGAAATTCAGTGACTTCTTAATAATGAAAATATGGACTGCATCAGAACCTGACAAAAACATAATTCATTACAAACGAAAATTATTGAGTGTTGACGAAGTTATTGAATAAAGATGCTACTACCACTGGATATTATTTGTAGCTACGTTTTTTGGGTATGTTATTTTCCTCAACTGTTGAGATAAACGAAGCTAAATACATATGTGTGTCAAGGAAATATAACTGTTTCCAATTGAGGGGTTGTTCACAAGTAAATTTTTGTGGCCTTTAAAATCGAAAATAAATAATTTTCCGAAATGTCAAGCATCTGAAACAGGTTAGTAAAAACATTTCATTTCTTCCAGTGATCATTCACATTGTAAGCTCAACTTATGCATACGACAAGTCACTGACTAGTCTTTCGGAGTAACGTTTGCAGTTAGAGCTTCATTACACTCTAGCCGATTATCTATGGATTCAGCTTTGTTTATTTTTCAGATCATGGAAGATTATTACAGTTGATTGAGTAGTTGCAGTATATCACTTCATGAAGCACTTTTGAGCTATCATCAGAGTAAAATGTTGTTCTCGAAATATTCTTTCTTCGATTTCTGAATTATTTTAGCCAGATTGTAAATTTCAGTCAACTCAGGGTACTTACACTTTCATAATAATGCCAAAATCAAGGGCGGAATCGTATTTCTTTTCGACTGTTCTTGAAAAAACACCCTTTACAAGTTTTTTCTAAGTATTCATGTTCAGACTTGACCTTGGATACTTTGACATTTACTAATGTTTTTATGAATTTTCATATTTACAGTTGGGGGAAAGACAATTAGGACTGTCTATAATATTTGGATACCAACATTTGCAGACCGACTCACCCGGAAGTTTGTTGTTATACTGGGAAAAGAGTGTTGCCTCAAGCAAGTTCTGTATTTAAAAATCACTCACCCGCAAGTCATCTGTGTTTTCGGACATCTCCCTGGGGCGAAGCGGCTGAAATTCATTAAATGCAACGAATGTACCACCATTTACGCTAGGGAACCACTCATTTGTTGTAAAGGAACTGTTCAATCAAGATGTTTAGATCGCACACATCAAAAACTTCGCAAGTTCAGCGCATCACGGATAACCATATCCGATCCAGTTTAAAGTGATTGTTAACAACTTTCTGGCGATCCAAAAAACGATGTTTATTTAAACTAAATTTCAGGATAAACTCGTACATACGCGGCTAAACAGACAAACAGACCGACAGAAAATGGCAGCCAGTGACGTAATAAAGAATATGGATTGACCATTAAAGAGAAAACATTTACTCTTATAACTAAAAAAAGATGAAGAGATTCATGTGCTGGCATTTACGTCACTCATAACCTCAACGTCAGATACATCGTCACGATAATAATAATAATAATATGCTTTATTATCATAAGACATAATCTTGTAGACAATGCTTGTGTAGTACATACTTAAAAAAATGCAATACATACCTCATACGTATACGTATACTCATGTGAAAATTTTGGGATTTTATTTGTCAGTTGATAATGTGACGCAGTGGCCAAGGCGTTGTGTAATCCGCAGGTGGATTTATGTGGGAGTTACGTCACGCCCAGTCCATATACCGTGCGTTCCACTAAGCGCTACTCTATGCTCTTAAATTTATTGTCCCACATCTTTACATGGGTCTTCGTGACCTTACTGTGCCAGAGAATAATAACGTCATGAGTAATGTTTTCTCTACGACTACAACAACCACGGCTTTTTAATCGCTGTCAGCGATTAATGGAACGTACGGATATTATCATGCCTTGAAAAAGGGTTCCAGAGTTGTTCCTAAAAAGAAAATTTTGGTAATAGAATAACAGACGAAACAGTACTAGTTTTCCAGAAAAAAAGTAATAGATTTTCTTCAAGAAAGAAGTGTCAAATTTATAGAGAAAACTGTAGATTTATCTCCAGTAAAAAAATATATTTCCAACAATGAGTACCAGATTCATACGAAATACTGTAGATTTGAATGATTTTTATATATTATTCTAAAAGTTTTGTGGTACTCATTGAATCGAACACTCGCAGAGGTGAAGAGCTTTTGGAAATTGCAGTTAAAATTTGTGTGCACCTTGTGCACACAAGGCACAAGGTGCACAAAACCAAAAGGTGTGTTCCACTTTTTGGTTTTGCATTATTATTCATCTCTTATATTTCGAATCAATTTTTGTAATGTCGTGATTTTAAAAATAATTTCGTATGCTTGTCCTTCTACCATTCGAAATGTAATTTTGATGAACAAATGCTATGCGTGCGTATGTGTATAAACAGTATATCAACAATGTGAGTCTTTATTATGTGCACACATTAAAATGTCATATTTCATACATAATTTCAATAAAGAAAAAACTTTAAACGCGATTGAAGTTTTTTATTATTTTTCACAAAATTCAAATGATAAACTGCTATAAAAATCATACGTAACATAAAAGTGATCGAGGTACTATTAACAATCACCCGTTCACATATTCCAAATTCAAACCCGTAAATGTAGATCCACCGAACAACATTTTGGAACATATCTTCAACAGTAAAATGTCAGTTGTCAAAGTCAACATGTAGAAATTTTGAATATTTTGAAATTGTTTATATACATTTTTTTTAAACTATCAAAACTATGATTCACGAATGTCTGTTCAATCTTTGGAACAACCCAGATGGAGCAGACTTATCGGATAATCAGAATGTAACGTCCATAATCCATTAAAAATTATTTATTTAAAAGGAATGATTTTCAGTGGACCCACCTGATGGAATTGCAAGAATTTCTCCATCCAGGGGAACAGAAACTGTTGCAAATGATTGTCGAAATTGCTGTGGATTTTCATAAGATATCAAGTTTCAATCGGACAGTATTAACCCAAACTCCTAGTCCAGAAGGTAGCTAATCTGATCTAGTTACAAGTTAATGAATTGAAATTTAAACTTATATACTGGCAAATGTTTCAAATAATAAGCAAACTGCATTTTTGTATTCAATCAAAACATGCCTGATGTATTATTAAGATCCAATTTCTGTCTGTACCACCCCAAATTCAATTACAAATTATTTATATCATTCACTCATTTTTTCTGGAAATTTCAACCCAGTTCCATTGATTACAGATTAATGATGTCTCAAATAGTGTGTGTACTAAGTCTTCGTATTTAAGTAGTAAAATAATAAATGTATTTATATCAAGGGATGCTCAGTTAAATATCTTCAAGGTCTCTCTTCGTCATCCAGCAAGACCCTATTGCTGTCTCAAACCAAAGCCTCGGAAAATACTACAAGGATCCCCACAGGTCTGTACATCACGGCGTTTTGTAGCGGAGTTCACAAAGTGTTAGAGGGTTACAGAAACGAAACGATAAAATTGGAAAACATGTTTTTACAAAACCCACACCTGTCTCTGACTTGTATTCTCAGCTCTCTGGAAAAATATCGCAGCTTGTTCCAAGTGCTGCTGTCCATGATCCAGGTAATACAGAATGATAACATACACGGGTGTCTATTGATTGGCAGATTGCATAAGCATGTAAATTGTGGAGTGGATCAAATAGGCAAAGCTGCAGATCAGTGAGTATACGATACAGGGGTTCTCGTACATATGGGCCATTGCTGAAATAGTTGGAATAATCTTGATAAAAAGTGAAAAATGACGAACCTGTGAGCAGTTTCCTTGCTCAAGTAAAATTTTGCTATACAATAACTTACCCAACCAAGCATTTGCTGTACAATAACGTTCTCAAAGAAAATTTTGCTATACATTACCTTTCAATCAAAATTTGTATGTACATTAGCTTTCTCATACAATTTTTATATACAATAGCTATTCAAGCAATTTTCTGATTTATAATAACTTTCATGAGCAAAAGTTTACTATACAATAGCTGTCTCAAACAAAAGTTTGATATACAGTTACTCCCAAACAAAGTTTTGATGTACATTAGCTTCTCGGGCACAATTTTGATATACAATAGCTATTTAAGTAAAATTCTGCTATATAATAGCTTTCATGAGCAAAAATTTACTATACAATAGCTTACTCATGCAAAATTTTTACGTGCAATAGCTCTCTGAAGCAAAGTTTGCTATACAATAGCTGTCTCAAACAAAATTTTTATATACATTAACTCCCAAGCAAAATGTTGATGTACATTAGCTTTCTCGGGCACAATTTTGATATACAATAGCTATTCAAGCAAAATTCTGTTTTATAATAGCTTTCATGAGCAAAAGTTTACTATACAATAGCTGTCTCAAACAAAACTCTGATATACAGTTACTCCCAAGCAAAATTTTGATATAAAATAGCTATTCAAGCAAAATTCTGCTATATAATAGCTTTCATGAGCAAAAGTTCACTATACAATAGCTTACTCATGCAAAAATTTTATGTACAACAGCTTTCTGAAGCAAAGTTTGCTATACAATAGCTGTCTCAAACAAAATTTTGATATACATTCAGAACCAAGAACAATTTTGATGTACATTAACTCCCAAGCAAAATTTTGATGTACATTAGGTTTCTCGAGCACAATTTTGGTATACAATAGCTATTCAAGCAACATTCTTAAGCAAAATTTTGACATACCATAGCTTACTTAAGCAACATTTTGCTATACAATAGTTTTCTCTAGCAAAATTTTGTTATAAAAATGCTTTCTTAAGCTATATTGTATATCAAAATACGTGTAGTTGTATTTTGTTCCTGCAGAATCAAAACGAAATAGGCGAGATGATTTTGTTTCATTTGCAGGTACTTCAAAATCAAGTAGATATCAATAAAAATCATGTAAATATTTGAAATTACATCCATCTGTCTTTGACAATCGCCCATATTATTGATACAGAAGACAGTTCCTCATTATCATTCAGTTATTTTCAGAATCATCAGATCCATCAACAAAATTTTCTACAGACATTTATGTAACTGGATAATATACGGAGATTTGGTAGACACTTATGGCGAATTCTTTATAACAGATGGCAAAACCGCCGATGAGAATTTTCTCTATCCTGAACAATTGGTTGATTTGTCTTCAGATAGCAGTACAAAACTAGGACTAATCGTGAGTTTAAAAATTCATATGCTTATCGTTTTACCATTTGAAGTACCATCTAGATGAGCATGTCATACTCTATACGAATAATAATCTTTCATAGAAACATAAAAAGCAACCCCTCATCAGTTATTCTCAAGAAAAATGAATCTTGTTGTAGAAAAAAAGCAGAATACGAAGCCCTCCTATCGTCCGAAAATTTTTCATCAACTGGGAAATGGTTCCTCTGTTCATAAGCGATGAAACGGCCGAAAGCATTCTGTTTATGGGCAGGATTGTTTGGATTGTTAAAAATGATCCGAAAAAATGTCGCGATGAAAACTATCGCAATAAATACGAGAGAGATATCTGGGAGGGTAAGGAAACCGACTACTACAGGAAGGTACAAGGGTTAGAATCTCAGACTTTCAACAATATTGAATTCCAGAGCACTATTGAGGAATGCCGGGTCAAGCTCACTAAGGTAACTTCACAGAACGTTTTAATTAAAACATTTTTCAGAAACGATATTGAGGAATATTATCCTCTCAAACCTATTTCAGAAATTATATTGACATGTCTTAAAACTGTGTGTTTCTTGAGACTAATAAAAATTATTATTATTATGCATGACAATGTTTTGGAGCTATAGTTGTTTCAGCGCTAAATAAACCATGGCATTGAACAAATATTGAATGCTATCTGCTACTCATCGTTTTTAGTACTTGTGGTCAGTGATGCTGGATGAAGGCAGTTTGGTCGAACATTTGCACCTTCTCAGAGATTATTACGCCTTGGGCAGAGGGGAACTGTTTCAACAATTCATTAGAGTGGCCGAAGATCATCTGAAAGACACCACCTCAGACTCGATTGTGCAGAAGCTGAACTTTATATTCCTGGAAACTGCCAGGAAAATCTACGGGGAAAACGACAAAACCTATCTCAAGTTTGAGCTAACCTCAAATTCAGACGTTACACGTAAGGACAAATTTACGTACTATTTTCGGTAGATTGTTCGTGTGAAATTGCCCGGGAATGGTGTCTCGTGGCACAAACTCATATTGTCATTTCGCTTGATAATTACTATCGTTAGTTTCAACTTCTTTTAGGAACAAATCCATGGTCTAGACTGCAGATGAACTTCGAGATCAACTGGCCTCTGCATATAGTTTTTCATCCGAAAGTGATGGAGTTGTATAATAAGCTTTTCTGTTATTTATTGAGGCTACGTAAAACACAGATAGACCTCCATAAACTTTGGGCAGAGCATGTTTCAAACAAGCAGACAATGTGAGTGAAGCAAATTTTGTAATGTATCAAATAAATACATTGTTTTTTGTTGAAGAGTTTCGGTAAGCAGGTAACATTCTTTTTAGTTGTTAAATTCACCATGATCAATGAATTCCATTCTCTTCACACTAATACCAAGAAACATTGAATGGGGAATGTTCCTCCTGACGAAAATCAAGTAGTTTTCATAAAAGAGCTCTAAACAACGCATTTTCAACTTATCATTTCAACCATTTTCATGAAAAAAATATTTAAATACTCAAAAAAGAGGAATGAAATAATGCATTCAACATTTAAAGGGGTTCGTTTCTATTTCACCATTTGGCAACATCGGCTATAGCTAATAAAGGACAATGAATCTGTTATCTGTATGAGACTAACAAAGATGACATATTTCAGAGGCGTCCTGTTCTGTTTACTTATGTTCTGAGTTCCGAGACATTCTGTGACATATGACATTTTGTGCATCTAACCTATCTTCCTCTAAATAAATAAATAACAAAACAACTGTTGTTTATGTGGTTTGTGGAGGTGCTATTGAACTATAATTTATATTTTGCCTTAATTGTTGATTTATAAAGATAATTTTCCTTTTTTTAAAGTAGATTATCTAGGAACTATAAATTATTTCAACTTGATATAGGCGCTGTTGCCAATATATGGACTAGAAACAAATCCCTTTAAACATTAAAACCCAACATTTGAAACATTAATTTTAATATTTTTCGAAGTGAATTATGAATGAATGAATGAATTATCAATGAATCAAACTCAACTTTATTTTGTTCAAACTTGCATTTGCTGTAATAACCCAAATTGAGGAAGATGTGATTCGATCGTCATTACGCTTGATGGCTAGTTGAGTTTGTGAGAGTTTCTTTTTCTTTTAGAGACAGAAGAGTTTGGACCCTTCGACAAAACCTCATGTTCTTGGTGAATAACCTTCAGTATTACTTGCAAGTCGATGTGATAGAGGCCCAGTTCTCTTTGTTGCTGAAAGCCGTCGAAAACGCCAACGAATTCGAAGATATAATCAAGGTTCATCACGAATTCATCACTAATTTGTTGGCAAAAACATTTGTTTCTACACCTGATGAGGTAAGGATTACGGTGGATGAAACAGGGCTCTGAATTTCATGTGACTTGATAAAAGTTCTTGGTTCTCAAAACTTGACGAAGTCAGTTCCGATACATTCAATATATAAGGGCCCCAGAATGGATCCTTGAGTGTTACCCAGGGAAATTTGTCTAGAAATCGAGTACAGTAGAGTCAATAAATATTTACGCATCAATTTGTGTGTATAAAATAAAGCTGGCAGAGTAATATGACTATTTTTGCTTTAATTTTTGGAATGCTGTGGGAACCCATTTTGGGTCAATTTCATGAAATTCCTCAGCACTTTATCAATAATCATGCCAATCAAGCTCAAACTCAGTTGGGAAAACGACTACCAGCCTGGATTTTGCTCTCTATCATAAGAATTATTGTATGTTGAACCATAGAAACTTTAACAATAAACAACATAAAACTGCTAGCGATACATATTCTAATGACGAACTTGTTCTCCGACATATTAGTATACCTTGTAATAAAGTATTTTTATCCTGTAACTCAAAAATCCCTTATTTATTTCCAGGAACACATTTATGCCAACAAACACAGACTCTATCAAGTGCCAGCTGTCCAGTACGAAATACCTAGCAGGGTAAAGTTTTCATCCAGACTATCCTGTCTCAATATACATTTATTTTGCTTCCAGGTTTACAGCATCATAATACGGCTGCTCGAACTCTGCGACGAATTCTGTTTGGTGGCCAGCACCTGGAATTCGGAATTAACCGAACCCGAATTGGAAGAGCTTGAAATATTTCAAAAAAGAAGCGACACAGTTATAGAATCTCTCCTTTTCATACTCCACAGGTTGCACGAGAAAGTTAGCGGACAGCATTTGTTGCAGTTGCTTTCCCAGTTAGATTTCAACAAATATTTTAGTAAAAACAAGGCCGATTTCAACTCTACCACCTTCTGAATTGTATATTTATTTATTTAATAACACTCTAATTTCTGAACTTGGGTTTAGCGCTGGTAACACAAGAAGAAGGATGACTGCATTTGGTGTCAGCCGGCTGATAGCCCTGACAGCCGTGGCCAATCTAAAAAAAGACAAGGCTAGTAGATAATAATCTTCAATTTGAAATGAAACTAAAATATATTTTTAAATGAAAAATCAAATAATTGGCCATTTTAATAAATAAATCACATATAGGTATTTTCATCTCAGTACTTCTTTTTCATAACTTTCATAAACAGCACCATATCTGAAAAAAAAATTATTGACAGTAAATGATGAAGAAAAGGTAATTTTTCTAGTACTCACTTATAAAAATTATTACAACAATAGCTAGCATAATCCACATCCAGCACTTCCATGCTCTTTTGGAATGTTCAGCGAGAGTGACAGATTCTTTTGAAAGTTGTGCATAATTTTGCTCTGTTAGTTGAGCTGATCTACCGACAATCTGCGAATGAAACATTTTTGAAATAACTATTAGGCTTTCTCGGAAAATGAGTTTATTTTCTGGTGATTTTAGTTAAACCGAAAAAAAGCATTCTTTGTATTAATTTCCAATGTTTGATAAACATTTTGAACTTGAAAGGACTATAATTTCATAAACACCCAGTGACAAATATCCTTTTATAAATGTGATGTCCATTATGTCACTTGATCTAAGGCCACAAATGATACTTGAGAAGAAGAATAATACACTGGTCTACTGCGCCAAAGGGAAACAAAGACCATAAAAAAAGAGAAGATGAGAAATACATGTTTGCTTCACTTACCTCTGTATCCTTCCTAATAATTTTATTGGCAGTTTGTGACTGTTCCTTCAAACTCTTCGCCAAGTGCAGCATATCTTCAGTGAGCTTGTTTTGAACACTTTCATGATAGTTTATCATTTGATCAAGATCGTCAACTCCTGGTTTTGACGAAACTACCACGTTTCTTTGTCTTAGACCTAAAAAAATTTCAAAACTGAAGGTTCATTTATAAATAAACAGAATGATAATATTTCCATGTCAACTCAAAATATATGTCCATTACCTTTGAAATGAACCTGAACACAGACCAACAATAGCTTTTTTTAAATCTCACCTAGTAGACTGCTTCTCATAATTTCTGGGTCCTGTTGATCTTCGTATTTATTTGTTATGATTCCCACAGCTCTTTTGATAGCGCCGATTCTTCTATTATAATTAGCTATAGCTTCACTAGACCTTAAAATAATAAGGAGAGAAGTTAAACCTAATTTTCATCTAATAGTTAGAAATGATCAACTCACTCAGTTAATTTTTTTACTTCTTGGAGCATATCCTCCAGGGTTTCTACATATTTTTCTATCCTATCATCTTCTTTCCTAGACTTGCACATTAGTTCACATTTTGCCAACAATCTTCTTAAATTTATTTCTTGTCTTGATAAATGCATATCTGAAATAAATAAATTGATAGTAAAAGCCATAATATATGCGAATAACCTTAGTCTTAGTAATCAATAATCACAGCCATAAAAAAGGCCAGTGTATGGATATATAATCACGGTAACGTTATCTCAATCACTCCCATATAAATTGATGATTGGACATTTGACAACACTGTATCATGTTTTGTTTTTAGGAATGAGACAAATAATTACATTTCAACCGAGTACAAATTCTTCCACATTTTCGAATAAAATCTACGCAACGAAAATTATCCAACAAATATTTGACTATACGTGACATATGGAAAACAAAAATCTAGGTTAATACAAAATAGACACATCGAAAAAGATTTTTAATTTTGTACTCACTTCTAGTTCTTATCATGTATATTATTTTTTTTTCAATTTCTCCACCGAAGGAATGTTTTACAAACACATAGGTTTTAACTTCTCCATTTATAAATATGCCACACACACATGCATTCTGTCAATTAAGTGTTGCAAATCTATGACTGTTAAGACGGTAACGGCACAGTAAATAATACCTATTAAAATACTGTGGTAACGGCAACTTACAGATATTTTTAGTGCATTAGTTTCATGCACTGGAATAACACTGTGCTTTCAACACCAGTTCAGTTCCCAAATGAAACGTCATTGTGAAGTGAATTTTGATACGTAAGCTTTTTCAAAGAACGAGGATATCGCTAACTGCCATCTGATTTGATGAGTTTCTAAATTATTCATTGAATACCCCCATGGATTCATCTATCGATCCATTCTAAACGTTTGAGCATTTCAATTGGTTGCAGAAATTCATTCGAAATTTTCTGTTGCATTTAATAACTTGATTATCGTTTACTAATCCTTCAACTTACCCAAAGGTTTGAACTGAAATTGTTTTGTATTTGGATATGCAACAGCCATTTTAGAGTTTTGTAGCAACAGGCGTCTTCGAATGGTTTTGGTTTCATCAGCGGCTGGCTGTAATTGACGGCAAATCTAAAGTGTATAGTATGGTTGTGTTTCTGAGTACAATGAATGGTTTGATAATAATTACTAAAAGTAACAGTTTGTTGGACATCACTGATTTTGTATCGGAAACAATTTTACAAAATAATTATATCACATATTGAATATGAAGCAATCGATAAATATATTCAAATTACTTACGATGAAACATCCTGGAAGTTAATGTATAAAAGTATACCCTATATCCAAGATGAGAAGGTCAGCTAGGATAAGTAGAAATCGTGAGAAATACAAAGTCGTTGAAATAGGAAAAATTTGCCAATTTCAGATCTCATTTGAATGACGTTCAAAAATTTGGAAAATTCGATTAGTGAAAATGACTTCAAAATACCCGCTAAGACACGAAACCCACAAAATAAAACGCAGTGGGTAAAAAACTCAAAATTTGGATACAAACCCTCACATTGTCAACACTGACTAATTCTTGTACTTATTCCAACATTCTAAACTAGCTTTTACTATTACCTTTGTGTATATACTATTCACAAAGCTACTAATAATGAACGGTATTGTTGGTTAGATGTGACAGAATGACTACAGCCCAGATGCGTAAAATATTTCGTCGGTGGCTAAAGTAGATCTTTAGATAGGTGATCTTGAAACATTGAAATGGAAGACTTAGAAAACAAACTACAGTCCACTAGCCCAAACACTATAGTGCAAATATTTTCCAAAATCATTCAAAATATACTAGCTAAACACAAAGATGAGGTGAAAGACTTTCCAGAACTGAAGTTTCTCAAAGAAAAATCTTTGTATTCCGATCCTCTCATTAGCGAAGTCTCCGGAAGAGCGGTTGTAAAACTGGTAGAAGATGGGGGGCTTTCAATAGAACCAATTATTGCCGATTTCTTATCTGCAACATCCTCAACAAAGTGAGAACTCCAACAGGAGACAAGATCATGCACTCTTTGATTTTTATTTCAGATGCCATTCAAGCTTAATAAATATAATGGGTGATTTGTTGTACCTCAAGTGGAAACAAGACAATTTGAGAGGTTTCAAGTACAATCTGTATTCCCCTCAGCATCCACTGATAACTATCCTTGTTGGAAATCCGAGTTCCTGTAGTTTGGTGCTCAATAAAATGAGAGGTTTGCATAGCCGGCAAAATGAGTGAGAAGCATTTTAGATTCAATTATTTTATGATAATAATAGAAAGTGTATATGAAATTTTCCACGCATAACATTTGATAACCGATGACAAAAAAGGTACCTAATTCGAAAACTTTGAATTTTTCAGGTTACCTTTAAATCAATTATTCAGACCCGTATATTTATATGGGCTGCATCATCCTTCGAGTTCAATGAACTTGTTCAAATATCGCCTTTGGACTTTCTTACTTAGTCAAAAGATACTCAAAGAGAAGTTGTTTTTCGATTTGTTATGTTGGTTGCAGGTACAGTTAACGTTTGATTATTTTTTATTCAGAAGTATAACGATTGATATTTTAGATCGAAACCAGGGACCACTTAGAATTAACTAGTGAATTAATTGATCAAGCTCTACTTGCCGTAAGCTCCAATGAGAATTGTTTGGAAGTTGATTTGCTTGTACTCTGGCAAGTTACTGTTCTATACTACTTGGCTGTTAATAAGTTGGATATGCTTCCGAATGTTTATTGTTTGAAGAGGGTTTTTCAAGGAAAACTATCTTTCTTTACCAGAAACTGTGTACTGTTGGTATTTTCGAAAATAATTGATGTGTGTTCTCCAGTTTACCTGAAAGATGTCCTTCAACTATGTGAGTATTTTTTTAAAGTTCATTAGGAATTTAGTTTCACCAACTAAAGCATACGACAATCTTGATGAATATTACAATAGAACTTTGATGTGATTTAATATATGATTTTTTTTGTTTATATCGACACCTATACTTTAAATTATATTTTATACTGGGATATATCTTATTTTATTGCCACGACATGTGAACTTATGTTCAAATTGTGTATATTTGTTATTTACATCTTTTGAAAGGGACTATAGATACTATTTTGTCTACAAACTTTGTTAAATTTTATTCTCTATTGTTATATTTTATCTATTAGATATATGAACTTAGTTTTGCTCAAATTGTGTTCCTGGGTATTTGTCTTTTTGAATTGTTTCTTTTCTTTTATTCTTTGAAGTGCTATATATACCAGATTATTTAACAAGCTTTCTCAATAAGATTGTATTTTCTTGGACAATAAAGTATGTATACGTCTATCTATGTATGTAATAATAAACTGAATTGATGATGTCTATCCATACTTTTTCAAGGTGAAACTGTGGTACTTCAGTCGAAAGTAGATTTTTACGTAATCCAGATTCTTAGATCTTCCCTACTGCAATGGCTAGCGAGTCCCTGCATATTAATAGACGATGCCTACAAGATAGCTGAAAGCATTTTCGACAAAACTTCCTCTATGGATAACCGTCCACGAAACGACGATGGTTCGAATAACTTTCCAGACATTTTCCATAAAGAAATCACCTCCAACAACACTCTATTTGGTTCTGTTCAGTTGTGCCGACTGTCTGGAGATTTGTGCAGCGAAACAAGACTTTCCAAGTGGCTGGACAGTCTTCAGGGCTGCCCGTCTTCTTTCATCGAAGAAATTTTACACTTCCTGTGTGGTTTGCTACTAGTTGACGATTTCAGCCAGGAAATCTTATCGAAAACCTTAGCACTGATACTCAACAGCGCGGAGAGGAACGTTTCTTCGACTCCTAAATTGCTCACAATTATCCTGTACAAGTTGTCCAACACTCAGCACGCTAGGCTACGCATCGAGCTTTTATCGGCCCTGCCAAAGTTGGTTGTCCTCAGAGAAAATATACCTAAAATCATGTCCACGCTTCAAGCCGTTAGCAGAGGCTCTGAGAACTTGTTCAACGTCGGTTTGAAATTGATATTTGATGCTTGGAAGATAGATAGCATGTGTTACCCTTATTTGGAGGGCTTGCTGGTTGATGGAGGCGGTTTTAAGAAGAGGTGGGACAGATACGTCACCAAGAGTTACATCATCAAGCAGTTATGTCTGGAGAAGTGAGTATATTGTCTTTATTATCTCAAGAAATATTAAGTGTTTATAATTAGGGATTAACTGAATTAATTGGCACGCTACTATCTTTTAGGAGAAGCTTGAAGGCAATTCTGGTCAAAAGGGCTTACTATACATTAAATGAATTTTTTGAGGACAACCTCGACACATAATAATATTCATGTCTATATATGTATGTATTTAGATATGATTGTATATGTTTGTATATGTATATATTTTTCTCTTTCTTTCTCTTTGTAATATTTTTTATACATTTATACAAAAATCACTCAATCATAGTTTTACTATTTGTGTATGTGCTCATTTGAGTATATTAGTGCATTTATATATTTAGGTACTTAACTATTTATTAATATTTATATTTTTTTTTAGCAGAAATATGTTTGTCGACAGAATGTATTTTTTGACATTAATTTTTTGCCGCAATATAACAAGCAGAAGTTACAACGTATATACAGTGTGTCCAAGATAAGGATCCTAAGCATGGGAATCTCAGTACCTGTTGGAGATACAGCTTAGGTTAAATTAGGA
>WOGP01003291.1:0-15408 GCA_015342065.1 Leptinotarsa undecemlineata
GTTATTGTTACATAATTAGTAATAAAAAATTGTAAAAATAATAATTTTCAAAAAGAAACATTTAATTCCCCATATTATTCCTTGTGAGGTCCATATTCGAGTCCAATATATTGACAATATACTTGATCTTCCTAGAACCTAGAATTAGCTTGGAGTGACACAGATCGAATAAAATTCAATTTTTTTAGAACAAATTGCGATCCACATAATTGTGAACTCAATCGTATCAAGCAACCTTGATGATCCGAAACATTGAAGGAAAGTTATCAACTAACGTTTGAATTTCCCCGAAGTCGATGTATTTCACAAGTACACGGATAAATGCAACTGCATAGTTCTGGAACTACACGATTCAACTTTAATTTTTCAAAGGTTTATATTCAATGCAAATCACCACTTTCGCATATGCATGATCTCAGAAAGGCTTGAGGAATGCCTGTGATGCTTGTGCATGAAAATAAATTTTGAAATAAATTCTTGTAGGTAAAACTGGGGCGAAAAATTTAAATATTTCCATATTATCCATTCAATATGTATTGTGGGCATACCAATTTACTAACTAGCTTCGTAGCATAATCGCGAAATTTTACCTTTATATTTTCACTTGGTTGGTAACTTGTTTTAACTCTTATTCATTGGTTAATAACACCTTGTCAACGGAAGTGATGAAACGATTATTTTTTTGTGCGTTCGTGACTGGACATCATCACTCGAAAAGAAAAATAGCGTATGATTGAGACGTCTTTACGACTAGCTTTGATGTAATTAAGAGGACGTTTGCAATGAAAACGAACAGCCGCGAAATAACTGACGTAAAACAAAACCAAACAGTGAAGTTATTAAAAGCCTTATGAATTATGTTTCCCGCATTGTGGATATATTTTTACCCCGGTCTGAGCTGACTGAGTATCAGAAGCAATGTTAATCTTCCAATGGTGTAGATATAAATCATAAAAATCTGGGATTGTCGTGGATAAGGTATTTTTGTTTCAGCAATAAATATTCACTTTGAAGTGGGTATCAACACAAACAGAGTCTTAGTTTTTGAACAGCGAAAGCGAATTCATTAACAAGTTAACAAATAATGTTGCCTATTTATTCAGTCTTGGGCGCTTGTGATGTATTTCGCGAAGGGATTTCATCTGATGAATGAACATATAATATAAAATAATCAAATCATTGAACAAACATTGATCCAATGTTAATCAAACAGCTACTGTTATTATTATGTTGTTTCACAATTACCCTGATTAAATCATATTTTTTAAATAGTTTTTCAATTTAACGATGGTTTTCAATACCAATATAGCATTAGGTCAAATCAGTTGACGTGTGAAAATCACTTTACATAGGGTGACCAGGAGAAAATGGAAGAGAAACATTATCAAGAATTACGTCAATTCAGGAAAACACAAGGACTTGTTGATTGTACATTGGAGGGATACTTTTTCAATAGTTTTGATTCCAACGTCCCTACGATCGGGATGACAATCACACTCTTACTACTTACTACTTGATTAACAGTTAAGACTACTGAATACTAGTGTCCTCATAATCATAAAGATGTTATTCGAAATATTTTTGCTCATTTTGTCAGAGGATTTCCGGACAACAATTTTTCAACCCAAAAAAGATGAAAAATAAATCGAGGAGTGGCAAATCTGGTGACCGTGGCAACCATTTATAGCTGTTTCTTTTTCAATACAAATCACTGACAAAAAATCCCCAGATCTGTCAACCCTCAATTTACCAAGTGAAATTTTGTAATGGGAAGGAATGAATTATCTAATTTCAAAAAAATAACTCTATACAAAGATGTGTAGATCATGCAAAGAAGTAACAACTACTTTCATATAAATATTGAATTACACGAAAAAATAATAAGTTTCCAAATGACTACTTTCACATAAACACTGGATAACACAAAATAAGTTTTTTTATATTCAGTTTGCATTTCAAACGTTCGTTATGGATTCGAATCAGATATCATTTACAGGATTGCTACACAATTTACGAGTAGTAGCTGAAAGAGGTAAAATTTCACTTGCATGGAATAATGTCACCCTCATGATGGGCATTCGATGTTTCGGAATAAGACATTTGCCTGACCGCCTCTTCAGCATCAATCTGGATTACATTATAAGAAGGAACACTCAATTCATTTTACTTTTCCACCTTTATAAAAAAAGTAAGAAAAGTCTACATTGCTCCTGTCAATATATAGTCAATATAAAGTCAACAAAATTATTTGATTAAGATACGAATCTATAGTCATTAATCAGTTATACATAATTGGAAATAATTATTTGAACTAATATGTAGTATGTTATGTTTCACTGCCACATTCATCCAATAATTACATTTCTTACTGTTTTGGTTATGCTGGCATGTATATTCTACTGTTGAAGTGAACATTACCCGTTCATAAGAACGTCACTAAAATACAGTTTTGAACTCAAAATGACACTTCGAAATTTGAAAAAACAATAAAAATGAAGAAAATGTCATCTAATTGAATTATCCTTCAAAGATTATATTTTGACTGAGTTATGGCCTGTAGGAAAAATCGTATATACGTATAGTTTGGGTCGGTGTGTGACAAGAGGTATTATAAAATGCCATTTGGGTTCTTGTTGATATATAAAAGCCAAGCTCACCAGCCATTACTCAGTCCGGCAGCGGGATATATGAGGTGACCATTTATAGTGAAGGAGGCCATACCATTTCAATTCCCTATCATATCTGAATGGAAAATTTCAATGTTAGCAATGTCTAGCTCACAGCTTGCCCAAAATAGTATTATTTTTTTAAAAAACCCTCATCTTTGAATAGACGTAGACTGGAAAGTAGAAATAAGTCATCAATAGAAGTAGGATTCTGTGCCTGCAAATTAATATTTCCAAATGAGGGACGAACTGGCCACGAAAAACGAGAGACTACGAATAGAATCGTCACTTTCACCATATATACATGAAGTGATCTGTAACTCTGGCCAGTATGTTGACGACATCTTCATAGTATGGATCCATAGAGGCATGGAATATTCACAATGAAGAGAAATGTCCACATTGAATTATCATCTTAAGACAAAGGTGATGGTGAAGAGTATCTATATAGCATATACCAATCCAATCATCTTCCAAGAGAGGAATCGTCAAACCATATTTTAGCTCTCTGATTGTAAAAAGAGGCAAAAAAAGACATAAGCTTAAACTGGAAAGTCTTCACCAGAGATGATTACTTCAAACTGCTGGTAGAACAGATTTTGACTGAAAGACAACAAGATTCACACAAGGTAGAGAAGCTAACACAATAATTGTTTGTCCTTTCTTACTTCAGAGAATTGTCGGAGAAGATACGATGATTTGGGTCTGAGTATTCAAGATCCAGTAATGTATCGGTCAGGAATAGTTAGAGATTATTGTATGTATTTCTCAACCAAATTTTGAATCTAAAATAAATTCAAATATTTTTCTCATTATTTTTTGAGTTTTATCATGTGCTCTGAAAAAAAAATGGAGAAGATTCAAAAATATTCAGGCCAAACGTCACGATCTATTTGTTTCCCCCCGCAGGGAAGTGAAACAATTACGTACGAAGTACGGATTTATAGATTGTCAACAGCCCACTCTTGATGTGGTTAGGCATCTCCTAAATTGCATTATAAGTATATGAATGCTTCAATTTGTTCATCACATCAAGTCGAGTAAACATTGATTGAAATTTAAAGAAAAAATTCAGTGTATTATCTACATCAAAAATTATAATTCGATGTTCATATGGAAAAAAAATATGACATTATGACTATAATCCATAATCTATAAATCAGAAATATTGAAACAGTTATTACTTGACCTATCACAGAAAAATTCAGTAAAAAGATTTATGAATTGAAGCCATTCATCTTGTTTGTATGATTATGATTATAGACAAAAGAGTTGCAAGTACGGATGTGAAGGGGTAGACAGATACCTTGAAAAATTGTTATGCCAAACGACACCACTGTCTGTAGTATAATGGTCCAATACACTCTCAAAATTCATATTCATTATTTATGACATTCGCATCCACTTAGCGTATTTTGAAACAGAAAACAGCTGACACTGTTTGAAATTTAAAAATAATAAATAAAAATAAGTTAGGTGTACAAGGCACTGAAGGAGATCCGACACTTGAAAAAATATGAGAATGGCTTAAAGTGGCGAGATTAAGAGGTGAATGAGTTATTTTCAGAACGTAAGAAAATAATAGTATGGAAAGTTTGTCTTTCGAATGCTCTCAGACCATGACATTGGAATGTATAAAACATTACAGACTTCGAAATTGGAGATATGAAAAACAAATGCTTCGCTAAAAATATTTCAACAATATTAAAAAGAAGAAAGTGAAATATATTAATGATTTCACCAGGAGAGTTTTGTCAAGTTTTAGTTCCAACGCATTTAAGAAAACCTTCCTCTTACAACTGCCTTTCTTGTTGTTTTTCTTCGGGTCATTCAACTATCACTATCATTCTGACTTCAGCTTCACTTTGAGATAAAACCAGAGGCGAATTATCAATCCACAGTGGCCGGTTTGTGAATGCAACCTCCTCTTAATTTTGGCACTGAATTTAGATGTAGATTGGATAAATGAATTGATAAGTACATAAACTCTTTCGTTTTCAAAAGCTATAGGAATAGGATAGCAGGAAAAATAAGGAACATCTGGAAGAAATTAGTAATGCCTTAGTGAATAAGATAAAAAAAAAGATTATTACGTAGAATTGATAAAAATTCACACAAAATGAAACTCGGTTTTTACTCAAAACATGAACCAGTCAAGTCCGATCAAGATTTCAGAGAATTGCAAATGAGAGTGTTTTTGTGTCATGTGAAAAGCAATGTGAAAAATGCCCTAAAATCGATTTATTTTGCTGAAATATATAAATTCGTAAGTGAAGTTCAGCTACAGGTACATGATGATTTGAATATAGATCTTATATAGTAATGAAAATAATGGAACGTATCAATAGATGTTTTGATGTTGATAATGACACACAAATTAGATTCAACCTGTACGAAGAGACACGGTTAATACAATGTCTGCATTTTTTTTAAATAAATTAATTTTCAATAATTCTAGTTTGGAAACTTATGGAGAAGAGAATATGGAATTGTATTCTGAATTCGAAGGATTGTCTGAATACTTAACATTTTCCTTAGTAGATTATTAGACTAATTAAATGAATCCAAAAGTTAAAAAGTAAAATGATTCACTTGGTCCCTTCTGTGTAAGCAGAGCACCCCGAAAACGATCATTATGAACACAACACTGAAGAATCCAATAATAATCTATTCACAGAAATGGTCACATGAAATATTCAACTGGATCCAGTTATCTTTCCTCAAATTCATGCTCTCAGGAATGCGATCCAAGAATTATTATTATATCAAGTTTCCATGGGAAATTTGAATAAAAAGAATGAATAACTTAAATGGATATTGAATAATTTAGTCTCCCCAGAAAAAGATTCCAACTGAAAATTTTTTATTTTTTATTCTGTTTGAAAAATCTTTTTAAAATATGTTTCTACGTTGACTAGCTATCGTTTCCCTACGGACAACAACCCCCAAATGTCAAAACTTTGACGAGCTAAGAATAAACGAAGTCTTACCTTTGGACGATAGGCAGTATAAATAGATCGCGCGGCTTCGCGGATTGAACCACCTTTCCACCTGATAATCGATTGAATGAGTGAAACAAGCCAAATGACCACCGTCCCACTTTATTCAAATAGAGTCTGGTATCATTTCAGATTTATGTAAACGTCGTAATCCTTTTATCATTGTCAACTTCAAGGTATAAAAACAATGAATATTTACCCCTCATCATTGCAGCTCATGCCACTGTCTGTTTTTCAGAATCTTCTTCTCGTTATTCTCGTTATGGAAATGAATGAAAATAAATTAATTGGATATACTAGCGTAGAAACAGAATTCATTCAGATTGTTTGTTGAACTTCTGCCAAAATATGCAGCACTTCGAACACCGCAAGATATCCCACAATCATGAAAGCATTGAAAAAGCTATGTGGGTGAAAATAGAATCCACAAGAATGTTGCATTTACTGTGATCGTGTTAGTCATGTGTCAAACACTTGATAATTTTGATATGTTATCTAAGAACTTCGATATTCTGTTCGTATGCAGCAGTCGATCCCGGGACCAGAAAATCTTTCGATATGTTCGAAATTTTGTGCTGATACTAATATTTTTCTATGTACTAACAACTTCATTTAGTCCTTGATTCAATGAGCTGATAAGTATATTCACATATATGATAAATGAGGTGAAATGAGCACCGGGGACGATGCACGAAGTGGACTCGCCAAAGAGAGGTTGTTACCAACGTCACCAAACATAAAAAAGTCCACAGAATAAATTTGGATGACAGCAAAGTGGAGTTGATCGAGATAGCTGAGGCTCTAAAGATATCAATGAAATGTGTTGGACATATCGTGCATGAGTATTTGGGTATGCAAAAAGTCTGTTCAATATGGATGCCGCGCGAGATCACAATCGACCAAACACAACAAAGAATTTATGATTTCAAGCAGTCAATGTCTGATGCTGTTCCGCCATGAAATTCCGATTTTCACACCAGGATCAAAATGATCATCAACAGAGTGGACTGCATGTGGTGAACCAACTCCAAAGCATGAAAAGACGTAACAGTCGGATGCCAAGGTTATTGTATCGGTATTTTGGAATAACTATGATATAATATTCATCTACTATATTGAAAATGGAAAAAATCATCAACAGCGACTATTACATAGCGTTATCGATTGAAGTGTTTGAAGGACAAACTTGCGAAAAAACCGATCTATTTGAAGAAAAAAGTGAAAAAGTGTTGTTCCATCAAGACAATGCACCGTTTCACAAATCAAATCAAAATTGGGCTTCAAGTTGCTTTCGCATCTATCGTAATTTACAGATCTGCCCCCCAGCTACTTTCCTCTGTCCTCAGACCTCAATAGAATGCTCAATGGAAAAAATTCAGCACCGATGAAGAGGTAATCGTCGGAACTGTGTATATTTTGAGACTAATGACAAATCGTACTATAAAAATGATATCGCAAAATTCTATCTTATGTCATCCATATTTCTAAGGCCTTTGATCGTATGTGGAATGAGGGTTTGCTAGCCAAACTCCGATGCTATGGCTTCCTGAAAGAACGTTCCCTGCAAGCTGCTGTCGATGGATATCTCTCGAATACTTTCACCATTAACGCTGATGTTCCCCAGGGATCCATATTGTCTTCAACCCTCTTTTAATTGTATATCAACGACTTATTGGAAAAAACCGTGAATTCGATATATTGCTTTGCTGACGACAGCACACTTGTCTCGTCATTATATTTGGATCCCAGGACATCGACCGCGGATACATATCTTCACAGGCAGCAGGTTCCATTCAATGTCACAAAAACCCAGGCATCGATTTTCTCCGCAAATATAAATGTTTCCGAACCAGATATAATAATGTTTAGTCAAAGAGTTCCGTTTTCTATTTCGATAAGTTTGTTGGGGGTTAAAATGGGCACAATAATGTCGCTAGAATTTCAAAGGCTACTTCTCGAAAGTTTTGAACACTGTTCCGAACTAGAAAATTGTACACACCTCAGGAACTTTTGATGCTTTATAAAGCTCAGATCAGACCTTCTCTGAAGTATTGTTATCATGTATGGAGCTCCGCCTATAAACAAACCCTGAAGCTGCTAGTTTGTATCCAGAAAAGGGCCATCCGCCTGATTGGAGACGCGTCCATCGCTTGCAACCTTGACACCTTGACATTCCGGAACATCAAAGAAAGGTTGGGGATGTGTCTCCCTTTAATATATACTTTCACGGGAAGTGTTCGGTGGCTTGGCACATTTGATTCCACTAAGAGCGGTATATATCAGAAGTACGCGACGGACTGAGGCTGCTCATCGTTTTGAGGTTTAACTCAGAGCACCTTGAACTTCATAGTTTAAGAACTTTTCCAATTGGAGAACGCTGTTTATGTGGAGTATTTGTCCTGAGAACGTTTTTCCAAATGGATTTATTCTCCAGCGATTTCAATCCAAAGTGGATCACTACTTTCGTACAGGCGCCTTAAGGATTTTTCTGTAGTACTTGTATTTCGTCCTTGAAAAAATCGTAATTTTCTCATATATTATATGGTGTAGCGTTCCCCTGAATAATATCTAATTCACTCCATAACGAAGAGGATAGGATTGGATAAAGTGATTCTGGTACAATTCAAAGTTCGTTTCAAAATAATTGTTTTGAAAATATTTTTGATTTCGTGTTATTCAATGTTCATGTGGAAGTAGTCGTTTCAAAAAGGCTTTTTCTTTCAGTTTGTATCTGAAAGTCATTTCCATGATCTACACATATTTGTTGCGAGTTCGTCCTCAACATAATTGCTTTCTTTCTTTTTGGATATGTTTTCAAAATGTTAATTCTATAGAGGAAAACGAAGATATAGCAAACTTCATTATATCCCCAAACTTGATTTGTATTGGTTTCAAAGAAGTGTTCTCTAATTTCAGTTTGAATCAACTTTACAATAAAAAACTCTCAGATAGACAAGTCATCAGTATGTTTAACTAATCTTCTGATAATATGGCCATTTTATGCAATTTCACAAAATCTTTTTTGTTATTCCAATTACCTAATGACCTTCAATTTTAGGGTGGGGAGATAATTTTAACATTTCACATTCGAGAAACAGAGGAAGCCAAATCGTCCTGTGTTCCATATGAATACGTACCTAAAAATACTTTCATTTATATTTTTTGCGTCTCTCATCTGGAGGGTGTCAACCCTTCGTTGCAATAACTTTCAAAAAAGTATGTTTTCATTTCTTCAGTGTGGCATGAGCCACATATGCGAAATGAAAAAACAACCAATAAATCTGCAATGCGACACTAAACCCCTTTCCGGTGAAAGGGATAAGTATAATATATACCTATTTTTGGACGGATATTTCAAAACATAATTCATTTGGTCGTTTTATATGGTAGGAGAAAAATTTGTCTACACATTCATAATAGTCTGCGAAGAAGTTGCCTCACATAGTATTCACGTATTAAAAAATGATGAAGAATATAACTCAATTAAATTATATTTACTTGGAATAAATATCAAATTTCTATTTTTGTAAATATAAGTCATGTTTTGAAGTTCAATCAAACTAATGTTTGAAAAGTGATCATGTTATATTTCATGGATATAATTTGAAAAAATGGTTTTAACTACTGAAAAAAACTGTCAGAATAGTAAATATAAAATACTTCTTTGTATCACAGAATTCAATTTCACTGATTGTCATTTTACAAAAAATTGTTTATAGATCAATACTCTGAATCAAAAACCCTGTATTTGTTAATTTGAATAATGAAATGCAATACTTTTTTTTCAATTTTTTCACTGAAAAATTTACTCGAGTAAATGAAAAGATAAGAGTCGTAAATTTTTCTTATCCATTGTAAATTCAATGAAATTGCAAATGCAGAAAACATTGTGTTTATAACTTTTGAGTAATCTATTCAATTCTCTCTCAAAATGTTTCATTCGTTTTTATCCATATTCTTAAAGGTTTGAATGACAGGAAACAGGGACTGTCTGCGTATGATCTTCAAAAATTTCAGTTGATTATTTCCACTTCATTTATATTTGTGTGAATGAATTCAATTGAATTTTAAATTTGAAAACGAAGAATTCCAGAGAAATGTAGTTTAACTGCTATGTTCAAGCTACATTGCTAATTTGAACATTGAATAACTTACTCATAGAGCTCCGGTATTATTTCCATTTGTTCAACATGGTCATTTTTCCCGGTATTGGAAGTGGCATAAAGTATTTTTCTATCTTGTAAACCTATTTCAAACCAAGAATGGAACAAATCTCTCTTCAAGCCATTTGTGTGTACACAAAGATCAGAGAATCTTGATAAACAGTGATATCCTTATCATAACATCATTAGTTTCAACCCATTAGAATCAAACAACAAGTACATTTTTATACTTTTTTTTATTGTTATTCCTTCTTCATTAATAACAGTTTTCAGATAGGAGAAGCGGTGCGTCAACACATTAATAGTATATGATAGAAATTACTGATATTTGATGAAAATTCATTATGGAATATTCTAAAACACAATTTTATGTAAAATTTCCACTGGAAAGTGAGAAGACAAATGAACCTCGATACTTCGCAAATAAAATGTAGGGTATATTATTCGAAAAAAAAAGATGTTGCAAAATGAAAGCCATGACAGTTTGACAGTTTTGGGTCTAAATGGGGAAATAGATTTGTTAAATAAATTATTAGAAACAAAACATTTTTCATTATCGTAAAATTTTTATATTTGTAGAATAGCAGAAAAACTAAGGAATCACTGATAAAAGTGAATAATCCACTTAACAATAGCTGATATGGAAAAGAAGTGAAGTTTTTATCTAGGTTCCAGGGGGTGGCAAATGACAGTGCTTGTATGAACACAAAACACAAAAAATTGGCAAAATTTCAATAGTATTGTTGCGAAATACGTCATGTATGGAAAATGCAAAAAATCGAATCATTTTCTTAATGTTTGTATATCCGTGAGAGGAGTTCAACTGCAAGTACATGATGATTTGTATATATATAGATTATGTGTTTCGCAGCTCAAATGTACGTAGGTGCTCAGGTAAATATAATTCGTATTGAATTATCAGAAAAAATTAAAATAAATAATAAGAATTTGATTTGTATCAAAATCAGCTGAAAAACTTACACAGTATATGAGCAAAATATGGTACTAATATTAGGTATGAAATCAATTTACTTGGTCACTTTTGCTAGTACAGTAATCCAAAGGGTCATCTATAAGTTACTAGTTCCAAATATTTGTCTTGAGATTCATTCTTCCTTAAAAGTTTCAATTGCTAACAAAAATATTATATTCATAGGAGTGATTATGTTTTGAGAAAGTTTTTGACTTTCTACTACTCCTGACATAGCTATTTTCATATAAACATTGAATTACACGAATGAATTTTTTTTTTCGGAACAAATACTTCCATATCAACACTTTTCTCTACTGAGTTTTCATTCCAAATATACGTTATGGAATTGAATCAGTAATCATTCACAAGATTTTCTATAAAATATACTAAATGTCATCTTCATAGATTTTTTTTTACTTTAGATTCACTATTTGGAACCTTTGGTGTAGTGATGAATATTACTGTATTTTTATCCCAACACCAAACCGTTATTTTTGTCACCTCGGCACGTGTTTCAATCACCAAGTGATCATCTTCAAGAAAAAAATTAATCTTCCTCTTGCTGTGTTTAATCTTCTTATTGAAAACGATAACTTGTTGATTGAAACACGTGTCGAGGTGTTGATAATTACGGTTTGGTATTGGAATAAAACTGCAGTATTATTCTTTACTCATTGGTAGACATCAATTTTTCGACGTAAGATACTTGCTTTATTAGCTCTTCAGTACCAGCCTCGATAACACTATGAAATGTGTAGATCATGCAGAAAAGTAATTTTCAGACACAAACTGGAAGAAAAAGCCGTCCTGAAACAGCTACTTTCATATACACATTGAGTAACACGAAAGAAAAATTCTTTAGAAACAAATACTTAAAATGTTTTAAAATATGTTTTTCCATTAACAATCTGTCGCACTCCTACGAACGACAACCTTCAGAAGTCGAAACTTGTGCGAGCTATGGACTAACGAGATCTTACTTTTCAACGTGTGATTCCTAACACGTATTGGACGATAGCAAGTGAAAATCGATTGTTTAGCCTGCGGCTTGAACTACCCACTCACACATCTGTCGAATGAGAGAACGAACAAAGCACCCACGTCGAACCGCCCGGCTACCGGCTACGAACATAATTTTTGTATCAAAATGGAAGAGTATGAAGTTTTGTAGTTATAGTGAATGAACCAAATAGGAAAATACGAATTTGGATAGATCCTTAAGACCTCGGGTCGATTGAAAGGGAAAATTATCAATGACCATCAGTGGATGAGATAATATCGAAAGTGAGAAATGCTGAATTCGTGCTTTTTCAGTTGTCGATGCTTCAATGTATACAGTCGATACACCTTATGAATAATACAGATTTTTACAACCTTCCTATTCACTTGCTCCAGAAGTTTTCGAAATAAAGAGTAATTAACACAACAGAAACAACAGGATGAATTAAATACACAGAAGATTTTTGATGCTTCTTCCTCAAAACTAAAGACGATTTTCATTAGGATTACCTATGCACAGAAGTGCGTGCGAAATTATCGATAAATACCGAAACTTGAAAAAAAATCAGAAACTGATATGTTTCGAAGAAGTAAGGAATAGTATGTCATCAAAGTCAACCTACTCTACATTTCTATGATATGAACAAATCTTGTGATGCACCTTCTTGTGATGGAACCTTTGTTGAAGTAATGAATATTACTATTACAGTTATATTCATGAACAAGTATGTTACGGTTTCGGTAGATTTATCTCGATCTGCATTAGGAGCAGAACCTTTACAATATAATTCACCTATTGAACCAAAGAAGACGCTTGTGCCGGGAGGTTATTTACCACCACCTTTCAGAAGAAGGCAAATTGCAGCACAGTTATTTTAACGAAAAGAAAGTATACATTCTAACGTACAGATTATCAAATGTAGGGAGACTTTTTGAAATAGATATAATACTGCCCACTAGATGCGAGTTAATAGACGATGTAAGCGCTCAATTGCAATTATTTCATATACAAATCGAAATATTTCAATCACAACTTCGATTAGTCAATACCGATATCGAAGGTGTCAGGCTATTTGCTGAAAAGTATCTTTATCAGTTCAATAATGTATTGAATTTCAGTAGCAACATTCGACAGGATTCTGCAAAATTCCGAGTTTGTAAAGAATAAGTACTTTCAATGAAATCGTTCAGTAGTCTGAATAAAGAGGAATCATGGGTCAGTAGAACTGAAACTTCTGGGGTTAGTGAATATATTGAAAACCCTTTTCATACAACATAAAAAATGATGTCTCTCGACGCGCATATTGCTAACCAAGTTGACATCATCAGAAGATGACTGAGTCGCGTCGTGACAAAGTATTTTTTCAGGTGTGGAAAAAGTAAAAAGAAGAATCATGGACGGAAGTTGAGAAGGAATCCACATTTGCACAAGCACAATGTGAAACCAACGTTTCACTGAATTTGAAAACTATAAGCTATAAAGATGTGTTATATGTTCTTTGGCTCAGTAAAAATTTGTTTATTGAAATAACAGAAAATCAAGATAAAAATTATGTCGGTTTATATCAAATGAGAAAGGTGTGAAGATAGGCTTAACTGATATGAAAACAAATTCAGAACTATATTTTCCATAAATGAATACTTTCAAATAACAGTTGAAAATGGATTGAGAAATAAAAATACAAAAATTTGTCGACGATTATCTTCATTTGCACATCTAGTGTTCAATTTACAACGTGACAACCATAAATGAAGTTGGAATATAGTTCTGATCTGTGCTTTTCGATATGTGTTTCTACTCTATTTACCCAATGCTGGGCATATCACCATTAAAATAGTAATTTGCGATAAGGCGGATATTCATAATCTAACATCGTGTTAACAATAACATGTGGATATCGTAAAGTATAAAAATGATTTTTAAAAGTGGATGTGTTCCAAGAGCCAACAATAACGTTATATTTTTAGAAGGTATTACCATTATTCGAATGTGTTTGCAGTTTGAGATATGATTTGCGGTTGGAAAAAAATCTCTTTGTGGTGGATAAAGATGGATTTATTACTATCTCTGGCCACTTTTCTTCGGTGTTTACGGTATTTCGGTCTGTCTTGAATGTTGAAAATGATTTCAATAGGATTTACTGTGCTTCCCCAACCGAACCGACATATACCAACAAACTCGAGCAGTTCCAACCATTTATTGTTTTTGTTTTATAATGGAAAAACAGTTATTGTGTCCACGGCAATGTCAACAATCAGAAAACATTTTCAAAGATGTTCGGATGTGAAATCTGAATATTAAAATGTACCAAATTAGAAGATAATGAAAAAAATAATTTGGATAATCATGATTGGAACAGATCTGATAGATAAGAGCAGAATTGTCTGAAGGTGACAGAAAGTCGTATTTTTGTGAAAAAAAGCGGTAGTTTTCGTGTTCTTAAGCTCAAAAACATACCGATGAGAATTTCAGGTGTCTCAGACCCTTAACATCGAAAAAAACACTATGGGGATGATAAATATCCATCTAATTTGAATTTTTTGCAATATTCTTTGATAAGTTGCGTTGTGTAGCGTTCCTGTGAATGATGTCTAAGAGTATTTCACTTCATAATGAATGTTTGAAGTACAAACTGGAAAAAAGGAGTGATTTTCGTGTAAATTAATATTCTCAAGCATGAAATCAGTTGTTTCAAATGAACTTTAATTTGCAGTTTGCATTTAAAAGGAACTTCTGTTCATGATCTGCACATAATTGGAAATTAATTGTTTCCTTCATTTTTTCGAAAGTATTCCAAACGTTTGTATAAAGATGGGTAAAGAGGAAGCAAAATTGCTTCCAAAAATAGGTTCTAAAAATATCCTCTTTTCAATGTATTACTTATATCTTACCTGTTCGTCTTCAATTTGATGTTTGTGGGTAATCTATGTTGTGAAATGTAATTTTCACAATGAAAAACAAAACTCATGCATGTGGCTGATCAAAGGGCCAGCAATCTCATTTATCAACTCCCAAAGGAAATAAGTATACCTACTACAATTCGTTTGGGACACGCTCACACAGAAAGAGATACACGGTAGTTTCTGGGAAATACCAACGATATGGTGGTTTAGTTAGTGAGATTCTCTGGGGATTCATTTAGCTAACAGTAATTCGAATATGGATGTCAGCTCTTGCATTGGAATGAACTGATTTCTGTACTTGAATCAGAATTATTGTAATGGAGGAAAATTAGAACGATTTGAAAACGTGCAACGTTATTTTATTATCACATTGATCCATTATCAAAGGAAACAATCTCTGCGGCTGCCATCAATTACATCATGTGCAGAATGTCATACGCTGGTGCAATGGTCCGGAGCTGGAAACACAACTGAATGTAAATAGATAATAGTCGAGCAATTACTGAGCAGCAGATTTTCGGTGCGTTTTTTTCATCTATGTGCCGATGATAACAGCGATTTCCCGGCAAAAACCCGATCATCAAGTTTTGCTGGATATTCTAAATTTTTTTAAAGGCATCAATTTATTACATTACACAATTCATATGTATAAAAACATGTCACTTGATCTTGACATACGTATTTCTAAGAAAAAAAAAAATGTA
>WOGP01003292.1:0-15407 GCA_015342065.1 Leptinotarsa undecemlineata
CTAGAAAATAAAAATGTTTGTATGAATATGTTCTACATGGGCTAGTGTATCACCCCCTTAAAGGTTTGCACCCAGCTACCAAACACCCTGTATAATGTATTATTTAATTTCTTCCCATACTACTTATAGCTTTTCATATTATAGATGAGATATTGTGGATTCAAGTAACTAAAGACATCCATATGAGAGGGACAGTATATAAACAGAAGCATAAGTTCATCTTTGATGAAGTAAATGAGTTTATTTGATTTATACAACTAACAGCGTTTGAAAAATGCTTCTTTTCAAAGGAAAACAATTAATTTCTCCTAAGGAGGTATTTAAATAGTGTTCCAAGTTAATATATATCATTCTTTCAAAACCCAAAATAGTTTTGCTTCGAGATTAATTTTGCTCACACTAAAGAATGCATACTTACTTATCTTGAGCTAATGTGATAATTTCTATTGAAATACATGCACAATCTTGGTGGAACATTTTTTTTACTTGAAAGAAGCGTTTATTATTCAGTCCATTTTAATTAATGATTCAAATTCAACTCGAGAGAATATATTTCTCAGTTTTTAAAAATATTTCTTCATGAATATAGGAGAGCAAGATTTCTTTAAATCGAGATAATGTTCTTCACTTTGAGATTTTTATTTTTACTGTGTATACAACTTTCTTGTTTGCTTACCCGAAACTGTAGGAGAAATACCCTAAACCCTAAAAACATAAAAACCTAAAACCAACATGCTTGAAAAAATTGTAATAAAATTATTAGCTCCGTAAGTTTTGATGGGCTATTCATTCATTGTCATTGCAATTTTTTGACATCAAAAAAACATGTTTCACTTCGGAAGCCATAATCTTTCATTTTTTTGCTTAGTACATTGAGCCACGAATACAACTTACAAGATTTTTATTTATATCGGTCTTTTTATTCCCTTGTTCTTGTTATCTTGTTCGTTTTTTTACTTTCACGTGTTTCTTGTTCAACTTAGCCTTTCGTAATTCTCATTTTTCTAATTTTACCTCGTTTTCTACTCTCTGGATCTTCTTATAATCCTTTTGTATGTTTGTAGGTATTGTATGTATATACGCAACTGAATTTTGTAGACGTATATGTTTTGTATATGCTGGTTATGTCACTTCACCTTAACATTAGCCATTTTAAGAAAAAAAAAAGCATGTTATTCAAAAGAAAAGGTAAATCCCGTGGCACGCCGTTATATCATAAATTGTGCAGTGTAATAAATTTGTTGGATTTATATTCAATTTAAAGTTCATTTTCTATTTTTCAGAATTTGTTAATACATATAAGCTTGTTTTTAAACATATTTTTTACTATTAATTTGTTATTTTCAAAAGATAACCTAGTGAGCCAACTTCTGCAATGAATCGTGAATAACAAATCTGAGGCGCTAAATTTAGCTAACAACACATGTCCTTTGTTTACTCTTATTGAACGACGGATATATTCATGAACTGACCTATCTCCGCTGTGGAAAACCGTCCGTCGTTTGTATTATGGTACACTAGTTGTTTCTCGCTTCGCTCGCGTAGAATTTGGTTTGTCCCATTAAGTTTCATGACAGACAATTTTAAATAAATAGTTACAATATTTTTTATTAACCCAAAATTAATCCTACTCCTACTAATATTGTTAGGTTGGTAAATGTTAGGTTGGTAACTGTTAGGTTGGTAACATTTTTATAACTGATAACCTCAAGCTGGATGTTACTTCCTTTTCCTATTCTGAATAATCATGTTGTATAGTGTGTGCCCTAATTAATGAACTAATACTTTCGCTCTAACGTGTGCTCATTAATTATTACATCCAAACATGGCGAAGTCGGGACCATTTCAGTGTAAACTGAAGTAAGGAACGTGATTTCAGCCACGGAATTCAACAACCCTCAGAATTCAACGTCAATGCGGATAACATCTCCGAGAGCTTTAGAAGATTTCGGAATAAGGTAGAACTTTATTTTGTAGCCACAGAAACTGAAAAGAAATCGCGAGAGGTCCAAGTAGCGAGACTGAAAAACTTATTGGGGTCCAATGGATTAAAACTTTACTCCACAATCACGTAGAGCCAGGTGCAGAAACAGTAAATTCAGTTCAAGATATCCTTGAAAAGCATTGCACCCCGTAGAAAAATGAGACAATGGTGATTTATACATTTTTTAGAAGGAAACAAGCAGCAAATGAACCATTTGAACGATATTTCACGGATCTAAAATCACTAGTAGCACCTTGTGAATTCGGTGAACAAAAAGTAAAATTGTTAAAATCCTAAATAATACTTGGACTTTATGACAAAAGTACTCTAGAAAGACTTTTGAGAGGAGAACCTTCATTGGAAAAACAGTTACTCTTTGTAAAACATTCGAGATGGTAAAGCTCAACATGAAAATTTGAAAAGTACCACTTCCAGTAAAGAGATCGATTGATCACAGGATGCTAAATCCAAATATCTGTTTAAAAAATCTGTTTAAAATCTGTTTTTCCGTTAATCAGCTGCCGCCCCCATAGGAACGACAACTCTCAGAAGTTGAGAAACTTGTGCGAGCTAAGGACTAACGAGGTCTTACCTTTTAACGTGTGATTCCTATGATTCTTATTAAGCCGTATCACCTACCATTTGTTCACATTAATACATTGATTTTTTTTTATATATTACAGAATTTAACAAATTTTATATACTACAACAACATATAATTCAGCAGCACTGCTGAAACACATTTACTGTCGGGAAAAAGGGGAATTATATTGTTCTGTTTACAGCTGCTATTCTGTTTACTGTCAACCTAACCTTACTTTCTGGTTTCCAGTACATGTGCTCATTAAAATGTCTAATCGCAGATGTAAGAACTTTGCTGGCAGTTTTTGTTATATTTGTGGTGAGTTTGTTACTAAAAAACATCAAAGAAACATTACGGACTTTGTGAAAAAGGTTTATTTCTCTAATTTTAGAATTAAAATTGGGGATCAGAATAAATCTTGAGCCTCGCATAAGGTATGTTATGTTTCTGTTGAAGATCTTGGAAAATGGTCAAAAAAGGAGAAAAAAGCCGTTAAGTACGCTGTTCCTATAGTATGGAGGGAACCTAGAAACCACACTGACAATTGCTTCACACCAACGTGTGAGGAAATGAAATTTATGTTAAAATTCTATAATTATTATTAGTCGTTATGTAAAAACTTTGGTATTTTCTGTATTATTTCTCGCTTATTAATTTGTGAGGAAATTGAAAACATAAATCCATATTCTGACTCATTGCCAATTACCAAGCACGTTTATGTTAGAGTTGGATAGAATTATAAACACAATTAAAATATCAAGACGCTACAGAATTATTTGGTTATACACAATCGGCACCGAACGGAAAACGTCAAATAGTCGATGAATTCGTCACTTTCATAATGGACTTGTACAAATTTTCTATTAATGGTCACTCAGTTGATGTGATTAGTAAATTTCTGATTTGAAATCAACTCTAACACACGTGCCATTAAAATTGAGGATTGTCTTTGCTTGAAAGTAATGGCAAAAAAAATAATCTCATTAGTGAATGTGTGTATACGGTCTTTTATACCCGCAATTTTCAGCGGTGAAGGCAGTACGGCTGAAGTTATGCTCAAGAAAAATAAACTTTTGAATACCATGGTTATTTTTTCATTCGCCCTGTAGATGATTTCAACTTGGCCCGTATACGTTTTCTTTGAAGATTGTATTGAATTGGAAAATAAGTATTCAATTTATTCATTTTTAGTTTCGAAGTGATGATTCATTTTGAAGAAAAGAAGTCGACCTAAGAATAACTAGTGTGTTTTCATTCCATTAATTACCAACTGAACAACTTGAATAAAGGTCGTGCTCTCTTGACCAGGGTCATCGATAATCAAGTCTCATAGCTCATAAACACAACTCTATATCGATAATTATATGAAAACACAAATAATGAATTTTTCATTACAATTTATAAGTGAAAGTGGACGGAAATGGTGTCCCACTTCTTAAAAAAAGCATGTCAGTATATTTGTTCGAATCAAACATGGTTGAGACTTTTTTTTGATTGAAATTCAATTTTTTCCTGCCTATAATTGAAAACAAACTTTGGCCTTCCTTAACGGTTCCCACTATTTTATTGAGCTTCGGTGTTTTTTTCTCAAAATGAAATGAATCTACTGTTCTTCTGAATGCAAATTTGTAGTCTTCATCATCAGATACAGTTTTTCTTCCTAAGAATGGTTGTGATAATTTGACAGCTTTCTTTTTCTCTCATTTTTGAATTTATATATAGAAGATTTTCAAACTCCCGTCATTTACGGTGTTGGTCCAGTCATCATAGTCAAAATTAGGTACGTATCTCGGAATTTGAGATACCCACCTATAAATTCGTATCAACTTTTATTTTGAGATCCTTGAAGTTGTCTCAGAACCAACATATGGTTGGGTGTATGCGATTATTAAACTATAAAGGTTTCCTATGGATTAAATTCCCTACAACTTTTGTCATCATATACGGTCAACCGATAGTCCAGGCCAAAAACACGTCACATAACGTTTTTTACAAGCTGTAAATATTACTACCAAACAGGCCAGTGATGGTAAGGATATACTCGTTATTGAAACAGCAATGGAAGAATCAACGCCTGGAAAAACTACAGTTATAATATAATTATATTTGAAAAAGTCGGAAAAGGAAATGTAAAAACTCTTCTAAAAGTTTTTATAAGTATTTTCGTTCAAAAAAACTCATTTTGTTTCTGCACGCAGTAAGTGACAGTGATACGACTTCTGCGCTATAAAAAAGAGAAAGAAACGTTTTTAGAAGCATTTGGATCAACTCACAGCAGCATTTAAAGAAGAGCACTGTCCAGTTCAGAGATTATTTGAGAATGGAATTCAAATCGTGTTGGCAGTCTATGATGATCCAAAATCTGTGGACAATATCGATCATCTTCGTTATGCACAATACATGAAGTCTACAGAACTGAATAAACCAATGTATTCATCAAATCTTTCAGCAACAAGTGCAACATTTCAATCGAGTTTATTATCAAGTTCAAACTTGGTTAGGGCATATCGTGACAACTTTAGCAGGGAAGACCTGGAGACAAATGTCGTTGAAGACGACAAAGAAGAGTATTTTGAAAAACTACAGCGGTCGAAAGACGACGATGAAGAAGAAGAAGATAATTAAAATCATAAGTTGTAGTTCTTGTAATTTTTATTCAGTTTCAATTTCCACAATCATGAATGAATTGAAAAATTTTTATTAAAAACATTCAGAAATTTCTTTCTTTATTTTTATTTATTCAAAAATGTATTGATATAAATTACATTAGAGTTGAAATATAATTCTATTCTACATGGACAGGTAAATATTATTGAATTAATTGATACTTCATAAAAATAGATACGTAAGCAAAATAATTACTGTATATTATGTAACAGTTAATAATAAATGAAAATTATTAATAATTATGTGTTTATCAATATTTAATAACCTTCATATGGCGTGTTTTTGACCGGGACTACTGGTTGACCTCAAATGATGCTCTAACCTCGTGCTCTCCGCCTTCTATCTCAAAAACGATTCTACGTATAAAAAAAATTTTTTTTGAAACAAAAGTTGTAGGGAATTTAATCCTTTACACTTTCTGATTGATTCGGCCGTTACTTGATGAAGATCCATAGTCATTTCATAAACTACACCTCACGATTTGATCTCCACAAACTTTATTTGAAAAATATATATCCCATGTTTCGCTAACATAGTAGCTTTTTTTATTTATTTCAAACATTTTTTTTACTGAAAGTGAAAAGTTCAAATTAACATTGATGAATCCCCAAATTCCAAAATTATACTCACCCATAAAACTGCACAAAAAGAGTTATCCAATTAAATCAGTGGTTTCCTTTGTCACTGCACCATCAGTGAAATTATCAGAAAGGCTAATCAATATCATCTTGAACCATTGTAACTTCCAACCAAAATTCAGTCTACGGAATGTATATGACTTAATGAAATAGAGAACATACCTCTACCAGACAACGCAAAATTACTATGCTTTGATGTGAAAAATCTATTTCTCAGCATACCTCCTGATGATACTATTACTTTAGTAATAGTATCATCATCATAATTAGATAAAAATAGAGTGAAACCAGTCATAAAACGAGATACCATTGACATGCTGTCGATATGTCTCAAACAAAATTATATTCAATTTAACAATATGTATTTCTCCTCAAAAGGTTTAATTATACGATCTTTAAACATCCTCTGATTAAGAATTTCTTGTATTGGCATAGATATGTGGATGACGTTTTATAGGCACTAAGAGACAATTATATATACCCTTTCATTGGGATATCAACAAAATTCATGAAAACATCAAATTCACTATTGGAGTAGAAGCAGACAACTCAATAAATTTCAACAGTCAACAATTATTAGAATGAACAACAAACATGATTTTACAATTTATCACAAACCGTCTTATACGGATATTACTAAACATTACGATTCTACCCATCCTTATCAACACCAAGTAGCAGCTTGCATGATTCACAGATTAGTCAATGTTCCTCTTTCAATAGAGAACTTCAATAAAGAACTGAATATTATTTAGCAAATTGCGGTTAACAATGGGTTTAAAGCCAAATTAATAAACAAAATACTCGCCAAGCAAGTCTACGCAAGGTAAATCTGTTTTAATAATAATCATAAGTATAGAGCTTTAACGTATTTTGGACAAACAACCGAAAAAAAAGCTTCATTTTTGAGGAAAAGAGATATTAAAATTGCATATAGAGCAAGTAATACGATGAAAAAGCTAGTTAAAAATAATAATGATGAAACATCCAAATTCGAGAAATCAGGAGTATATAAATTAAAGTGTGGAACGTGGCCTGAGGTATATATTGGTCAAATTGGCAGAACATTTAGGAATCAAATCCAGGAATATCATACGAGCTATATAAATAAGAAATCAAATTCAACATATTCAAATCATCTTCTAGGAGAAAATCATATCTTTAATGAAGAGTTCGAAATTTTGCACATAAAAAATAAAGGTTTGAAATTAAATCATTTGTAAGCAATGGAAATTAATAAACTGAAAAATTCAAATTTTCCAATGATTGATCAACTGGGTTTAAATAGATCACCATTATTGAACTTGTTTTCTTAAAAACCGAGAAAGAATTATTATTGATGTAGATGTGAGGTAGTATGCTTCAGGTGATCATAATTGAACAGGTACCTTAGGTAGAGGTTTAGATAATTTTTTGGAGGTGGTCTCAATTATGGGTACCTGCAGTGTATAAAAATTAGTGTAAGAAGCAAATTGAATTATTCAAATAACTTGATAAAGCTACTGGGTTAGCGAAAATTTGTTTAGATCAAATCGTGAGGTGTAGTTTATGAAATAATCCTCTACAATATTGATGATTTATACAAATAGTGAAAAACCCGTACGAAACGAGATATTTACAAAAAATGTGCAAAAAATCGATTTGTGTTATCTTTCGCCTTAGATTTTAATAGTCGCGTACACCCTGCCATAATATGTAGGTTTTCAAAAAACTTTAAAGGTATCAAAATACAAGTTTATACGAGTTTATAGCTAGGTGAACTTACTAAAATCACTGGAGTATATACGAAGTATCAACGGTATACGAAGAATTTTGGTGTATGAGAGTGTCATTACATTAAAAATCATATTTTCGCTAATAGAAAAAGCACTTCTGCTCATTCGTTTCACTGGAGAGAAAACTGAAGTAACCATTTCAATTCATTGATTAACGTGGGCCACATTATTAATTCATATTCTTCAGGTAACAAAGTACCTAATTAAAGCACTTTTCGATCGGTTCGGATCACGACGTCATCCTCGTTTCCAGCGAAAACTGAAAATATCTGAAATACGCCTGATTTATTCAGGTAAGCCCTGCAAGCATAGAAAGTTTCAAAAATTGTAATCGAAATTCAAAAGTGAAAATCATTTTGGGTGTTTAAATAAAAAATTCTAATGAGTGTTCCATATTTTTGTTAGTCGCCATACATACAGACACAGAACTATAAGAAGTCTTTTGAGATATGTTTAATCAAATCATAAAATAACATTTAATGTTTGAAATAAATACAAATTTTTTCACGTTTTAAGCGAAATTATTATGTACGCCTATGGAACATGACTTGTTTATGGAAATAAACTAAGGAGGCTATTAAAATATCCTTGCATGCGGTCAAAATTCTCATATCGCATTGAATGAAACCAAAAAATGTTTACATCAATAGATTTTAAAAAAAGGAGAACAAGAAAAAAGAAGAAAAGAACTGTATACAGGATAAATATAGTTTAAACAACAAAAAAATACGCTTTCAAAGAAAATCTAACTGAAAAGCTAAGAATATTGTTTAAAAATAAACTTAAAACAATAATGAACGAAAAATACTAGTATCATTGTGAAAAAATCGACAGGCGCTTGATATACAAAAAATATGGCACAAAGCGCTTACGATTTTTTCACAATAGTACTACTAAACTGTTTATTTTTCATTTTTTAGTTTCGTATGCTATAAAAGTGTGTTTTTTTTAGTCTTTTTGAACTATTTTTATTTTATCTAAACTTTGGGATCAATCAGGTATATTGTTTAAAAAAATGACCATTGATATTTCCCGATTCTGAAGAAGGAGCCTGAAAATCAGCTACCAAGTCCAAGGCAGTAGGCGCGCAAAGCAGGGTTACAAATGAGACAGCAGATGCGCGTGTTAATAAAAAAATACATTTTTCAAATGAAGAAATACATGTAGAGTGAGTTCGAATTATATCAAGGAGGTTACGTACAGCGCCATCTGCCCGCGAATAGATCAAGCAATAATGTCGATAATTCTGTCAAATACAGATCCCGAGCTTGAAAGTAACAAACAAATAAACAAACAAACATACATACATAGAGGTGAAGCTGATATAAAGCGTGTGAAAAAACATGTTGGGTATACGTATGTATACGCAACACGTATACGGTATGACGTAAAGTAAATTAGAAAAATGTATCAAAATGTATCGAATGTATCGGAAATCAATTGTAAAATTATGCTATTATATGAAGAAAATTGTTCTGAATAATACATTTGACGCGTATAGAAAGTTCCAGATTATACTAGGGTATTCCTGGATAATTTTGACAAAGGAGAGGTAATCAGGAATGTGTAGTAACTGGCCGTCTAACTTTCCTAAGGCGTTTCGTACAATTTGGTTAATATGTTTATTGAAAGGGAGTTATCCTCTAATTATTCAGTTCTGCTACTTTCTGTTTAAAAAATTTATCAACTGTTAGCACAGGTGAAAAGTGAGCGGGGCCCGAGAAATTATTCATGACATTCATCTTCGTTCAAAACTAGTTTATTATTCAGGAAATATTCAAAAAATGATTTGTAGAACTGTATAATAGTTTTCTTCTTCAATTTTGAGGATGACTTATTTGTCATCCGTGTTCACGTCATCAGATCTTAAAAAAAATAGGTTAAGTTCCTTTTGAGACCAATCAACATGAAAACTCGCAGTGACATGTGGCGCCCTCTATAGTCATGTGACACAGGTCACACAGTGTTAAACTGAAAGGTGCGCATGCGCTAATTTAATTTCTGTTTCCGCTTGTTTATTGTTATTCTTCGTCAAAGAAGTGTTTGTGAAAATAAATTGCTTTAATTATTACGATGTTATCCTCTGGAAGTTATAATAATCCAGAATGGAAGCCAACGGAAGTGACAAGAGCCGTTTCTCGCGTATCAGTTCGTGCTGAGCAAGTAAATTGGCATAAGATTGAACTTATTGCCATGAAACGAGAAAATGCCATTATACTTGGGCAATGAGTAGAAACCTACTCCATGGTTAATATAAATGCAGAAACCATCGCGTTTCTATGAATTTTTTCATTGCTAGAAAATATTGTGGACAATTTAGATGCCCACAAAAGGAAAGAACTTCGTCACGTACTTTTTGTTACATTAGGTTACGTTTCTAATGCTTTTCTGGCAATTTTTATTGATTTTTTATAAAACATTTCAAAAACAAATGACCTTTTTACACCTCCAGGAACATTGTTTTTAACTCATCATCCTCTATTGCATGTACTGTGATGATTTGATCTTGTTTCGACCATGGCCTCATAAGGAATTCTTACCAAAAATTGTATCACTAACGAAAACATTGAAAAGCAATGGACCCAAGTGAGAGCCATATGGAACTCCTGAAGATACTATACAAATATTGCATTCATAGTTATTAAGTAATGACGGAGTTACAACAAACTGCCATAACGAATTTTCCAGTAAAAAAAGTAACTAAAATCTTGACAGTAATTATTTCAGACAGACTTCGAGATATGGTGAATGAAAATTGGGAAACGATCATTGAAAATATAAAGTTGATTTTACTCTTCAACTATGTGAGAGAGATTCAATTAGGAAAGTGTGGTTTGTGAATACATATGTTTTGTCTAAAGTATGGTATTTGGCACAGGTGATTTCTCTTCCGAAAAAATATAGCCAAAAAATAACACTTCTCACGGATGGCTAGAGATCAGTTGTACCTGACATATAAAAAAAGGAGGACTGAATTTGATCGATGTTGATAGGAAGGCACTAGCTTTATTTCTTGAAACACAAGAGGTCTTGGACAACTGTCCAAAGTATTAGAGATTTAGGGATTGTGTTCACCAAGAACGAGTTGACAACTTCCAAGGTATATAGACAATTGATGGAAAAGGAAACTAAAACCCCAACAATACAACTCAAACATCCCCAATATGATTGGAGTCGCATCTGGTCAAATATCCTAATGAACACATATACAACACCATCAAGGTGGCATTCCAGTGCTAATAAAGCCATAAATGAAGTATTCCCAGTGACAGAAAAACTGTATTCACATGCATTGAGCATTAGTGCGGATTGCAGTAAATGTAATGTGACCGAGAATGTTGCACATAGGTTAACAACGTGTGGTCCAGCAAGGGATATATGAGAGTGGAGTAGAAACAAACTATTTTGGATATATGGATTGACAGCTATGTACACCGAACCCAAAGTATTATTTAATGTCAAAATAGATAATATGTTGGATAGAAGAGTGTGGGTTGGGGCAATCTGTGAAATTGTTCACTACAATTTAGATGTTCGTAAACACATATGAGATTTTATTGATATGCTCCGAGCGGATAGGTGGCGTAAAATTAAATCAGGGAAAATGGATAATTTTTCAAATGAAATATTTTAGTTTTAATTATAAATACCTGAATTATAAATGCACATGTATATAAATAGTTTATAAGATAGATTGTAGGTATATTTTGTAATTACATAAAATGTTCGTTAAATTAAATTTCGACGTTGAATTTATGTTTATATTTTTGATTGTATCAGCAAACAATAACCTATAATAAGTTTCACTTTGGCAAAAGGGTACACATTATTGGGTTTCATCATTTCATGATAATAAATGAAAAACAAAAAAACTCATTAATACAATTTATTGTATGGTTTTCGCTATATAAAATTTCACAAAAACCACGACACATGTTTCGCTTTACAATAGCTTTCTCAAGCGTTCTCAAACAATATTAACGCTTGAGAAAGCTATTGTATAGCAAAACTAGTATCGCAGTTTTTGTAAAACCTTTTATAGTGAAAATCATACAATTAATTATATTAATGAGTTTTGATACGGATTTTCATCAAGTATCGGCCAGTTCTTTTGAATTAAATGAAAACAGTAAAATACTTTTGCAACATTCTATCATTTAAAAAGTGTGCTAGCGACATGATGTGAGAATAACAATTAGAACCAAAAAACACAAAAAAAACATGCTATCTAAAAGAAATTTTGTTTTTGCGATAAAAAAAACAGAGCCTTAGAGTAAGTTTAAAAATTTAATGAGGAGAACCAAAAGTTGTCAACTCTAGAGGTATTCTTGAATTTGCGAATAGGAAGTATACATATACATCTTCAGAGGTATTTGGTATTATGAAGAAACAATTACCAGATTCAGAAAAGTTAAATGTATATGGTTGGATGAAAGAGCAGTTCCTGCCTTGATTCATCATGTGCTGAATTCTGCCATTTGTTAGGTTAGGATAGTATATATCTTGTACTGGGTAAGCGTTCATTGAAATCATTTATTATTATTATTATTCTGCAAAAATAAAAGAGTGTCAGTGATATTTTTATTATACATCATCACACAATATGCTTAGGACAAATTGTATATGTACACTACTCTAGAATGATGCATATCTGATTACATCAACTTGTTTGGTGAAAATTGTGTGTGGGACTATTATATCAAATAAACATTTCAAATTCTCACTTCGAAAGATTCCACGCGACACAACCCGAAAAACTCTATAAAAGACCCTCAGTGCATATATTTATTAATTATTATGATAATCTATACATTCTAGTCATTTCTGATGACGGAAGTCAATCACTTCAATTGTTATTCACATTTACGTCAATTGAAAATAGGTTCTGGCATTAAAAAAGTTATCCATTGTGAAGCGTAAACAATCATTAGCGTAGTCTAGTACTAATAATAGTAAAAAAATTTCCGTACACTGATTCACACTATTATCATTAATAGTGATTCAATAACTTTCTTTTCAACAAACATAATTCATTGATCGTTTATTGTGGAATTATACGCGAAAAAAACTCACTCATGTTGCTAATTCCAATAATGAAGTGTTGAGAAAACATTATTTATTTGTTTGAAAGTGGTTGACAATGTTTCATGGTGAATTTTACTAGTTCGGATTTCCATTATCTAATATAATTCTAATATGATTCGAAATCTGTGAAAGAACAAATAAAATTAGAATGAATAGCTGAAATATCAATTATATTAGGCAATAAAACATAAAAAAAGAATACAATGAAAACGAATAAAATAATCATGATTAAAAATGAAAATGACAACAGAGTAATAAAAATAACAGAAAAAAATAATAATGAGAATGAGAAAAAAATATGAGAGAAATTGAAAAAATTTCAAACCGGGTAACTTCACGACGTTTCGATTATTAGTATCGATAATATTCTTCGGGTAATTACTAGACTATTCCTCTGAGAGATGACTATTTATAGATAATTCGAACGCTTTCACCTATCTCCTTTTCCCTCTCTTCGCTCCACCGGTTTAGTGAGTGCGGCAAATGCTGTATAGGTGAAATTAAGGGTCCATTAGAAGTCTGCATTGTTGAGCACAAGAAAAGCACACAGCGAGAAAAAACCAGCAAATCGGGAATACCATCAAGAGGTTCCAAGCTGATATCATCCACGGAAAGGACCACTGGTTTAAGAGTAAGTTCAAAGAAGCTACTTATATGTTGCGTATATGCTAGCGTAGAGATACGCAACATATGGAAACCTGTAATCAAGCGGGATAACGGTCAACTCCCGCTAAACCACTGAAGCGAATATAGGGAATAGGAGATAGGTGAAAGCTCTCGAACGACCTATAGATAGGCACCTATCGGAGGAATAGTCCAGTCATCACCCGAAGACTATTGTGAATACTAGTAATCGAAACGTCTTGAAGTAACTTGGTATGAAATCTTTTTTAATATTTCAATTTCTTTTTTAATTTTGGGATTATTTTCATTTTTATTCTCATTCTGTAGTCATTTTCATCTTGATTATTTTCATTCGCATGTTTTGGAGAGCAAAAACTTGCGTTACACTTTTATTTATAACTGGCTACCATGTACAAATCTTATGTTCCGTATCTCACTAGCAAATCGACTTCTCGTCATATTACCTGTTATATTTCACAAAAAGAATATTTGTGATTCGAGTAAAAATACCATTCGAAGTTTATGATTGCATTATATATAATTATTCTACTCAAAAAATAGGTAAAAATTATTCCATAAAAAAAGTCTAGATTGAAGACCGAAAAAACTTTTTTCTGCTCATATAAGATTTGTGGGATTCATTATCAGTAAAAAATGGGTTGCAAATAGATTTCATGATGTTAACTATTGTACTTGGTAAATGCAACTTCAAAACATTAACTCACTTAATTCTGTAGTAGAAAGTTTGGGTTTGTCATTCTTCTTCGGTTCATCTGAAACAAAAAATATTTGAATCACAATTTGAATATTCAATACGATTAAAGAATACTGTGGAATAAATCCAAAATATTGTATTTCGTTTTGAAAAGCTTCATGCACTGCAGCGAAGTGCAAGAAGCTGTCAAATGTATGCAAAATTATTACCATACTTTCAATAACGTGCTTATATAACATTTGTGGAATTCATTTTTAGTAAAAAATAGATTACAATAAAGATTTTATGACGTCACCTGGTACATGCAACTTCAAAAAATTAACTCACTTGATTCTGTGGTAGAAGTTTTGTCATTTTTCTTCGGTCCAGCTGAAACAAAACATATTTGAATTACAATTCAAAAGTGCAATCCGAATCAAAATACTGTGGAACAAATCCGAAAAAGTGTATCTCATTTTGAAGAGTTTCATGCATTTTGGTACAGTGCATGAAGATCTTCAACAACAATGAAAGTTCTAAATTTCTGTTGATATATTCGAGTTCCAATCTTGCTGCACTATATCATCAATTTATCCCAATTCATAAACTTACATTTGCTTGAATTTATGAAAAAGAATCCAGTTTGAATAGATCTTCAGAACACTATTAGTGATATTGAAGCACTTCAAATGTATTAACTTTAATCAACAAGTTGATTTTTTACTCGTATTCAAGAATGCCGTGAAATTTCGAGAGTAGGAACACATTCACTATGGTTCTGTGCTTGAAAATAGACAAGCCATCGGCGATGGCAAATAGTTTGAATTTAATGTTTTACGGACGTACGGTGCTGTAAAACAACACCAGAAAGGGAGGTGCATATCGTCACCTTGGATCAGAACTCTCTTAAGTCCAAATTTTATGATTTGGAGTTACGACTATCCTGACCTTCCCCTCAATAGCCTTTTTATATGTGCAAAACCAAACATTAATTCTCTTATAAATGAGGAAATTATACACCAGGTGCAAATTTATCCTATGTCCATAATATAAATTAATGTTGGTGCCAAACTACCTTTCGTGGACTTACACTGCGAAAATATTCCAAAATCACCTTATGTTTAGTGCAGAAAAATCGTATCTCACCATAGCCTTTTGCGCTTGCGATAATATGTGACAATTGCGTAAGTCAAAAGTGTGTCCACCCCTGAAGCCAATAGTTATTCGGTATATTTGCATGTGACTTTGCTGAAGCACAATAATTGGCTGAGTACCAAATAATTGTAACACCGCGTAAATCACCGGTACACCATTACTTCGTTTACACTGTCGAGCGTCAATCTGCTGTTTTGAAAAT
>WOGP01003293.1:0-15407 GCA_015342065.1 Leptinotarsa undecemlineata
TTTCCTAATTCAACCTAAGCTGTATCTCCAACAGGTACTGAGATTCCCATGCTTAGGATCCTTATCTTGGACACACTGTATACCAAATAATTTTTTTGGCCATATCATCTTTATTCGCAAACATATTGAAAATCTGTCTACATTTTGCCATTGACACTTGATGTGGGCTCTCAGAGTATGTCTATAAATCTTTTATACAGGGTGTCATCTAACTTGAGCCACCCCTATCTTTGAATTTTTAAATACGGGCCTGTATTTTTTGTTGTAGTTTTTGGATCATAGACATTCATTTCATACTGAGAAATTCAATTCAATTTTATATTTTGGGATGTCTTGGTAATATTCGATTATAATTGTATGAATTATTCCCTTTTAAATTACGGCCCTGGAAATTGATTGACTGAGTTGAATAAAAACATAATAGCAACTTTAACGTCTCCCTATGTATCGTAGAGTTTTTTTTTCATTTTTATGTGAATATTTATATTTTTTGCATTGCTCTGAGCGTTTTCTAAAATGAAAAGAAAACTCTCGAAAAACACGTGAAAGTTGGTATTGTGATTTTATTCAACTCAGTCAACCAATGTCCAGGGCCACACAATGATATTCGAATATTACTGAAAAATCCCAAAATATAAGATTGATTTTAATTTCTCAGTATGACCTGAACGTCTACGATTCAAAAACTACAACAAAAAATACAGGTCCGTATTTAAACCGACACTCTATCTCTTATCATTTACGTGATCCCCATGTACAGAAACGAATTTGAATAGCCCTGTATAATTTGAAATCTGTACGGTAAATGGTAAACTTGATGAAACACTATGTTGAATCACTATCTTGGTTTTTATTTACAGTAGGTTACCTGTAATAATGATAGTGTTGTAATGTAGATTTCACTAGTCAGATGGAATTAGTTTACTCTTCCTTTCTCTTTTTTCTTCGGAGTTTCTTGTGTAGCTTTTCCTGCATTGAGTCGCTTGTTGAGCTTCACGATGAAGTGACCAACAGTAGTCTCCCACCATGTTGATGTTTCAGCGGCACTGGTAACGTTTTTCCATCAACTTAATATCTTGGTGAAAACGCTCACCCTGCTTCCCACTAACATTTCCCAAATTTTCGGAAAGTAATCAAGATGGCAGTTCAAGAAATAGATTTTCAGGCTCATCAAACATCCTTGTTTCTTAAAATTCATCAACATGTTAGCTACAATGCTTCTTTCTCATGTATGGTCATTGCGGTTTCAAAGTTTACGTCGAACATAATTTCTCGAATGTCGGGTCCTACAAAGACGCCTTCTTTAAGTTTAGCCTCTGACAGGTTTGTAAATTTCTGACAAAGATACTTGAAACAAGGTCCATTTTACGGCAATGCCTTTACAAACTGTTTCATGAGGTCTAACTTTATATGCAGAGGTGGTAAGAGAATGTTTCTGGTATCTACAAGATTTTTTCGGAGAATGTTCTTCTCGCCGTGTTTTAAAGACTCCTTCACAGGCCACTTCTTTCTGCATCAATATTGATCCCCTTCTCTACTGCCCCATTCATTCAAAAAACATAGAAATTTGGTAAAAGCGCTCTGCTAACCAAGAAGCATGTATGTTACTCTCAATTCACCACATATCATCCAACCATGAGCCGAATAGGTCTCTTTCATATGTACAGAATGGCCAATAGGTATAGAAGCATAAGTGTTTCTATTGTGTAATGAAACCGCTTCAAAACTAGTTTTGGGAGAATCAATAAACAGCCTCCGGTCTTCTTTTTTTATATTCAACACCAAACTCTTCACCAAAAACTTCGAAAACAGCTGTCTCTCTTCCATTACACATATATGCTAGTTTCAACTGTCAACAAGTTCTTTCCTTTCAGTCTAGTATCAAACAATTCAGCTTTTCTTTTGTTAACCCAAGATCCTTAACTAAGTCGTTGAGCTCAATCTGAGTAAACAGTTTAGGCTATATATTTGCTGTAGCACATTGAAACTCTTCATGTTGCTCATTTATATCTGACAGTATATCAGAAAACATTTCAGTTTGAACAGAATTCAAACCATCTGGAGGTTCTGGGACCGGCAAATCTATATCGTGCCCTGCTGGTCGGATGGCGGAAATTAGGATATTATCTTCTTGCTTTTCGAGTTATGGCCAGTAATATCAATGCCACAAAATCAGCAATCATCAGTGTGGTTTCTGGGTTTCCTTCATACCATAGGAACAGCGTAATTAAAGGCTTCTTTCTCTTTTCTTGGCCATTTTCTATGATCTTCAACACAAAGATAACATACCATATGCGTGGCTCAAGATTTATCCTATTACCAAGTTTAATTCCAAAATAGGAGAAATTAACCTTTTTCACAAAGTCTGTAATATTTCTTTTATGTGTTTTGATAACAAATTCACCTCAAATATAACAAAAACTGCCAGCAGAGTTCTTACAACCGCGATTAGACATTTTAATGAGCACATGTACTGTAAACCAGAAAGTAAGGTTAGGTTGACAGTAAACAAAACATCAGCTGTGAATAGAACAATATATTTCCCCTTTTTCTGGACAGTAAACGTGTTTCAGCAGTGCTGTCAACTCTTCTACATCCAGCACAAATTATTTTACAATTTTTTTTGTAGTATATAAAAGCTGTTAAATTCTGTAACATATTTGGATTTAGCACCCCAAAAACAGAATAATGAGGTGTTTTAAGTAATTTTTTTTTTCATCATTGGCTTGTCTTATCAATGTTTTCGAGTCGCTACCGTGTAATAATCATGTATATATTTTCAAAAAATAAAAATTTTTAAATGAAATTCAAAAGGACACCCTCCCACAATATTTCAATATTCCAGTACTTCCCTAACTAATGCCAAGACGGAAGATCGAAACTTCTGATAAGTGAATATTCTCTTGAAGTCTGAGAACAGGAATAATTCGCTGGGGGGCAGATCTGTAGAATATGGTGGATGCGAAAGTAATTCGAAGCCCAATTCATGAAATTTTGACATCGATTTGTGACACGGTTGATTGTCTTGATGAAACATCACTTCCTTTTTCTTCAAATGGGGTCGTTTTTCGCAATCTTCGCCGTTGATGGTTTTTTGCTTTTCGAAATGATTAATGAATATACCATTCGCATCCCTGATACCACAACCTTGCCAGCCTAGTTTGCGTCTTTGCATGTTTTGTAGTCGGTTTATCACCTGTAGTCCTCTCAGATGACAATCGTTTTCATTCTGATGTGAAATGATGAAGCCATGTATTCGATAATGTTAGTTTTTGGTGGATATTCCGAATACAAAAAAGATTATTCTACTTCACCAAAATAGGAAATGTTTGTCAGTCCCAACCGACCTTGTACAGTTTACCGTTTTCGAGATAGCAACAGTGGGATCAGCTGAAAAACTGCCTGTATAATAATAATAGTTTACTTTTTATCTTGTTAGTAATATTTACCGATGCGATTTCGAAATATCCCATCATGACATGACACAAATTATTCCGAACTGATCTCCTTATTATTTCGATTAGAGTTAGACATTTGTGTATCGCGGATGCACGCTATCTTGATAAAGTAAATAGAAAACGACAAAACGACATCTGCATAAATGATTATAACGATAAAACTCCCGAATAACCAAGTTATTATTTATCGGTACCTCTTTTGTCGTTCATTGGTCTGAAATACCCTCAAAGGATTTCCGCCAAAAGAATGTACCAGGGCGGATCAATAACTTTGGTTGATTATTTTTGCAAATTTAAAATTTATTTCAAGTTGCCTCTACCAATTTCTCTCTGAAGAATAATATAATACTTGAGGCTTCTTCATCAATTGTCATCAAATAGCTGATAATAGTCAAATTGACAAATGTTTTCGGGTTTATCAGCCTTAGTCAGCAGTTTTTATATCTGACTTTTCATCTGCTATTGCGGCAGACACCTAGTTTCATCATAATTTAGGTGATTTTCTACAGTGCATTTCTTCAATATCCCCCCCTTTATTTTTTGCACAGATTAACTCATACTTCACAGCCGTAGAATATGAAGTCGATATCTTTACCTACTGCAAAATGGCGGAACATTGAATAATTTCTTGAAGACAAACACATTAATATCGAATAATAATTAATATTCCTTTTTATCTGCCATTTGGCAATTCCAACAAACCGAAAAGGTGTGTTAAGTTATTTTTTGTTTATAAAAACGGCTAAAAATGTCAGTACAGCAATAAACATCATTGTTCAGTTGAAATATTCTCATTTAGTTTCCGGTTTTACTAGTGGATAGATACCACGTCAACAATGTATCGATATTGGAAAACCATTTTGTAGGACCTCTACTTATTGATCAAAATTTACCAGGGGAACTGTATTGGAATATGCTGGAAACTAATGTTGACCCTCTCATCACTGAAATCGTCGAAGCGAATTCTAATGAACTCGATATGGATATTGTATTCAATCATAATTACTCAGACAAGTGAGAAACTATTTGGGTACTACTTTTCCCGGTCATTGGATTGGCCGTCGAGGTCCTACAGAAGGGCGAACTCGCTCGCCAGATTTGACACCTTTGGACTTTTTTATGTGACTATTTGAAGCAAAAGTTGTACAATACTGAACCTGCTTCAATATTGGATATACGGCAGGAAATAATAAATATTTGTAGAGATATTGACCTTACAAGTTCGAAAATGTTCGGTGTGAAAAATCGGATAGGCTGTTCATATGTCAAGGCAACCATTTCGAGCATCTTCTGAACTGACCTCAAGCTTATTGCCTCATATTATGTAGTTAAATATCAATGTATTCAGGCAATTATTGAAAGTTCCACCATTTTGTGGTAGTTGAAGATATTGACATTATCTTCTAGGGTTGTAAAGCATTTGTCAAGAGCTTCAGAAAGATATGTCATAAGACCCGTTTTTCCAGTTGATTTTTTTCCAGATGGTGCCCAATCGCCATCTTGATAGTTTCATCTGTCAATTTCACTTCAAAATAAAGTATCCATGCATTAATTTTATTATCTCAAATTTACATTTTTTGAGTCAACCCGTTTCAAGAATAAAAGGGGGGGGCATTAAATGATTCATAACAAGTATATACGCACTGGAAAACTAGCATTATGAAACACTGTCTAACACAATAGTTCAAGAAGTATAATACTGGAAGGAAATGACAGAATTTAATCTACAGTGAATTACATCATTCGATAATCAATAAAAAGTCAAATGATTTCCAGTTCACGTTCGACAACATCGTCTCTGTCTATGACAGTGTGCCGAAAAATCCATGTCGATGTCGTGTCGCTCATAAGAACTAGGTTTTTGCCAAGCCACAACTCGGCAAATTTTGGGTCGTGACTTGAGCCTTCACCTGTACAAAATTCAACTGGAGAAACTGAAGGTCAACGACTGAAGACAATGATGTGTGTTCCCTTGATGGGATCTGGTGCAGTTAGCAACTGACCCTTAACCTCACTGAAAAATTATATTTGGCGATGAATGAGTGGGTACGCGAACAAACGAAATTGTGGAATTCGGGATGATACCATATCAGATGAGATCCAAGAGCGTCCAATGTATCCCAAAAAAATCACTGTCTATATTTTTTCAGAAACGATGTTGGCCGTCTAGTCAACCATACGCCAGACCATAACTGTCAACGGCAAGCACTATAGGTCGATGAAAACCAATTTCTTTTGGCCAAAGGCAACATAACCCATGCTATGGCCCGTGAGTTAGGCAACCTATCGGTCACGTCACTAGGTGACGGATAGGGGATTGCCAGACTCCTTGGTGGAACTGGAACTCCCCAAAAACCTTCGCAAAAAACATACCACCGTGGACCAGCCTACCCAAGCTAGGGTGCAAGGAATCGTGCCGACAGCTGAATGGCCGCAGGGTGATATGCGATTTCGGACAATCCCCTTGGGGAAACGGGCGAAACCTCATTGTGATCAGCCTTCCTCTGGTGATGTGGAGCTCAGCCACAGGTGACCAACTATTCCCTTGCTACTCGTGGGAACACACACATGAAAAACAAACAAAACAGACATAACGAAAACCAATCCTGAGGCTGGAAACAAGTGCTCACCTCAATCTATGGCGGTGGCTGCCAGAACTGATGAACAGAAATGTCCACCCCAATCTACCGCTCGGAATAAGTCTGGACATAGCAGATCACCTCGTTATGTAATACAAAGGCGGCGTATATGCAGCTCCGAGGCCAAAAGGAAAAAGAGAGAGAAGCAGGCACGAGTGGCAGCATCCTCATCCTCCCCCACTTCACCTCCAACAGCAAGGACTCTTCCTGCGGCAGGCGCCAAGATCTCCGCCTTGAATAAAGGCAAGAAATCGGCTGTCCTTAGAGAAGAGCACTATCAGTTCAACACCTCCACTAGGGGAATCCCAGGAAGGTTGAAGAAGCCGTGCAACCTCAAGGTTGCCGAAGAGAATGTGTATTCGGCGAGTCTTGGCCTATACCTGCCGATATATAAATGGGATGTGTCTCAGAGACCTGTCCACCTTCCTGGAAAGGACGTGATGGACGATGACCTAGGAGGAAAACTCTTCGGGAGGATGTACAACGGGTCACATGTGGTCTAAGTAATGTGGGTATACACTCAAACTCCCTACTATACATATATAACCCATGCTATGGGTCAAATTCAGCCTGATTTATGCGCCAGAGATGAAAAATTGGATGTTTCGGATGCTCTCCACCCAGAGCACCCGTGGCGAACATTTGAACTTCGTGACCCCCACACATAATAGCATCAATAGGTCTCACAAACGATGACATCACAAACACTGTTTATTTTTGATGTTAGTAAGAGCTTAATAAAATACTCTTTATTTTGTTTCATATATAAGGATATGTTTGTCAATTCTCATCGACGTAATCACGTCGTTTATTAGCAACAATAATTTTTGGTAATTTGTTGTTTCAGGTACGTACTTTCCATTACAAAACTGTTTTGACAATTACTTCGCATTCGTTAAACTGGGTAAGTACTCTGCGAAATTTCATTTTTGACTTTGGTACTTCTATCCCGTTGACAGAGTTAAAAGCAACCCTCAAATCTCAAATGGAATCAGGGGTCAAGCCATATTTCATCGATTTTTTCAACAAGTTCAACTTTTTGAAATTTGATGCGGAAAACACGTTATTGAACAATCTGGGAATAGTCGAACATGAATCATATTGAAGAATGCTAACTTTTGAAGTCAGAGATAAGTATATCAAGGATATTTTCGGGGTTTTCTGACCATGGTCTGCAGGTTTTTATGTTCAACGTTTTGTCTACGGCTGTGTTAGACATTTTCGAAGGGATAAAAACCAGCAGACCACAGCGAGAAAACCCGTAAAATAGCCTTCATACAGTGAAGCATAATTTTACTTCCAATACAAATTGTTTAGTATGCAGCTAGCCCGATTTCAATTCACCAAGAACCTCACTGGCCTATTCACAAATCAGTATTATCTACTGTGTAATTGGATTCTGGTGATAAAGAACTAGAGACGCAGCTTCTATTGATCTGTCGTAAAAAGTATTTAGCATTATATTCATCTACCAACACTGAGTAACTGACAGATTTTGATCATGAATTTATGGGACTATCACCTTGCTCAAAATAGTTTATACAGCTGCAGAAAGATTATCGATAAGTGAACTTTATTATTACATATATTTATCATTATACAGTGATCCAATGATCAAAATCTGGCTAGGCATCTACAACTAAAAGTACTAGAATAAAATTGAGAGTTTTAGTATTTTGCCCAAAATAATTCATTCAACTGCAGAAATATTATTGATAATCGAACTTTATTATTCCAACATAAATAACAAAGAAACAGTGACTGCAGTCTTCTGTGATATAGCCAAAGCATTTGATTGCGTGAATCATGAAATTCTTCTACGGAAGCTCAGTAGATACGGTATAACTGGAATGAGTCTTAAGTGGTTTGAGTCATACCTAGCAGATCGCACCCAGATGGTCAAAACCACTTCATACTCAAATGAAGGTAAAATTACTTGTGGCGTCCCACAAGGTTCGGTACTGGGCCCACTTTCATTCTTATTTTACATTAATGACCTATCGTCTATAAACATCCAAGGAAAATTTACTTCATTTGTTGATGATACTACAATTTTATGGTATGCTCCTAGCAACCATACGTTGTATGAAGTTATTGAGAATGACATCACGAAAGTGAAAGCCTGGTTTGACTCAAATCTCTTGAGCTTGAATTTATCAAAAACAAAAGTAGTGTTGCCTATCGGTGCCAGATTTCAGCCGTACATCTGAATCATATTCAAATTGACAACGTACCAACTTCTAAATTGTTTGGCTTGTTCATTGACAGTAATTTAAAATTCAACAAACATGTAGATATTTTGAAATCGAAGCTCTTCTCTGGATATTATGCAATACGAGTAACTGCATTTGAGCTCGGATCTGCAGAAGCTAGAATGGTTTTCCATCCCCTTTTTGAATAATCCCATCTTGAATTGAGAAATTGAATTGCAGCGCAACTAGCATTCGCATGGTAGGTGCGCTGATACTACAGCACAGTGATTCAATGACCAAAATCTAGTAAAGCATCTTCATCCAAAAGTACTGGAATGAAATTGGGTGTTACAGGAGTTTGCTTGAAATAATGTATTCAACTGCAAAAAGATTATCGATAATTGAACTTTATTATTCGCATGGTAGGTGCGCTAATACTACAGCACAGTGATTTAATGACCAAGGTCTGGATAGGCATATCTAACTAAAAATACTGAAATGAAATTTACGTTAGTACCTGGTATTCATCTACAGTTTTGGCATAAGTTGTATAAGAATTCTGAAATTTTATCCCCGTGAAATTAATTTTGCGCACGAATTATATGGAGATGGTCCCAAAAAAATTCTATGATTTTGTGAGTAGGCATTTAGGTGAAAAATTCTAATAAATCCCTGTAGGTGACTGAAGGAATATGAAGATACTGGTTATATTCTGGCAGCAAGTGATATTTGAAATTGAAGAACATATATGTAATTTTTTAAGTTTGTAAGTAACTGAGTTATGTATATTAAACCTGAAGTATTTTTGATTATAGTATGTGATGTAAAAGTTGTATTAGTAAGTAACTTTGAGTCTCTCTGAATCCAGTTTCTTTCTCTCTGTATAAAATGGTGATGAAGTTCAATTTTGCACAGCTCATTAGGTGTTTTTTTATTACTCTGAAACCAAAATATGTATCGGCGTGAATGATATATTGAAAGAAACTAATTATTCATAGAATGTTATTTGAGGTTTGGCCGACATTGGTCCTTATGAAACTCGATTGATTTCTAATATACTCATCACTGTGCACAACTTTTGAGATATGGCGTAACGCAATCCGGTTACGAGCTGCGATTTATGTTCATCAAACCACGAATTCGCATAATATACACATCCCGCAGCTGTACACGCGAAAAAGGCGCATATTTTATCAACTGACTTCCACTTCCACGTCATAAAGTTAAAAAGCTTGACAAAATGAAAAACGGGATGCTACAATTCACAATATATAATCTGCTGTCGTGCTGCCGGTTGCGGCCCGTACCACTCCGTTATGCCCTACGCAAAATTCCCTAAACAGTTTACTTGCGTTCATAGACCAATCAATTACGGAGAGTTTTTGTCGAACAAAATATAAGGAACGGAAATTTGTTTCATATTGAAATCATTCTACTATTGTTTGTTGTAACGTTACATATTTCTGAATTTATTTGACGTGTCTTCCAAACTACAGAGGGTTTATGTAGGAATACACTTACATATACAAAATATGTTGTGTAGAGATCCTAGCAAATCCTGACCATATGTTCACACTAAGAATAACAGCACAAGTAAGCTACATAGAAAATAAACTCAGGATATTGTCGATGCCTTCAGTAATTATTCCAGTGAGGTGTATTCAAAATGTAGCTCACTTTTAAATAAAGTTTGTACAGTCAACAGTAATATTTGTAATTACTTCCAACCCGTTCAAAAAAATGGGGTTATGTCTGTAATGAAAAAGTAAAGGACCAAATGACATCAGGTCCAGATATAAGATTCCACCATTTTTATTGAAGAATTGTGCAGAGGCATTAACAAAACTCTTAACAAGAAATTTTAATTCATGTCTGGTCGTTCGACTGATGACTTATTTATTTTGTAGAGATTCATGTTGAATATAGAATAAAGAAAATTTTTGTGTCTAGTTTCTACTGTGTTTATTTATTCGTTACGACCGGTTTCGGCTTATTAGGTCATTTTCAAGTAATTACCTATATTTGTCAAGTTGCATCTGGTATCTGGAACATTTACAGATATTTATAATTCCAACACATGCTAATTGAAACAAAAATCGTAATATAAGTTTCACATAGGCCCAAGTTTTTGGTTCTCTCTGAATATCTAACGTTTTTTTGAATTGATTGTATCAAAGCTTCATTCTCCTTTTCAATTCAACTCCGTTTCAATTCTTTCGTAGAATATTAAATTGTCTCTCGGCGATACGAAAGAACAAATACATTATTTCACCTCAAACAGTTTGTTAATAATTTCTTGTTTGGCATGGGTAAGTTGATAGAACCGCAATTTTCTAAATGCACAATTTATTCTTTGCTTTATACATCACTTGTTTTTACAGCCCATATCCCTAACCATACAAGGAGGAGAAACATACTGTTGAACAGAATGATTTGAAACAAATAGTTAGTTTCTGGAGAGAATAATAATTTGTTCATATATTCAATATTATTAAACACAGTCTGGTGGGCTTTCATCATTGATTACATTGAAAATGACACATTTCAGTGCGCAAAAATTGCATAAATTCACCTGATTTTATTAGAGTGTTAGTTTAAGAGATGTAACAAAATATTTTCTTGATGAAACTTCTGATGAAAATCTGAAAGATTGTAAGCATGTCATAACTCAAGTTGAGATGCAAAATAGTTGTTGTTGCTCTTCATCCCAGTCACCTCCATTCACTACATATACAATGTCATCCATTCATCCATCCATCATCCATCGTCAAGTCTGTATTGAATAAGTCATTAACATAAATTGAGAAATGGACAGGCCCTAAAACTGTACCTTGAGGAAGCTAATACTTTATTATTTGAAAGTGACGGCTAAATTCGTTTATTTTCAGGAACTTTTGTTTTTATTCACAATCAGCCGCATCAACCTGATGTTTATTAGCAGCAAAGAAATGAGGTATTCATGGGTAAGCTTGGTGTGTCCTGTTCTGGGTCGAATCACAATCACTTGTTCTCTTCTCGGTAGATTCCCATGATCCCACGGTCCTACCGCTGTTTTGATTTTTTAGAGTTTAAACTGTGTATTTCGCCATTTTCCATTCCAGATATCCCTCAGCAAACTTTTCATCAATGGTTTCAAATCTGTATAGGGAGTGAGCTTTGAGGCTTTCTGGTTCGGAATTAAAATCACCTCACGTGCGTTTCGGTGAGCTGTTTCGTCGCCTCCTATTCCTATATAATTGGGGAACCAAAGTAAGACAACTTGCTTACTCAAAATTTGCGAATTATAAAGTTCTCTTTTGATAATTTTACAGATTTTATGCCTCACATAAATATTTTCAAGTGTTTGTAGACTACAAAGCGAGTCTAGATTATTGTTAGGTTTACGATTGCTTTCCACTGAAAATATGGGCTGCAATGAACTACATCTTCTTTCTCTGCTTCATTGGATTTTGCATAGAGAAGTGCTTGCAAAGACAAGAATGGCAAAAAGTTCCTCTGTGAGTATAGTCACTATTTTCGAAAGTTTTCGAATTAGCTCCATTTGATCAATTACTACTGCGGGCCTACTCAGTTTTGGAGGACTCTGTTAACATTTCTCTGTAGTTCTTAGTCTTGATGAGCAGTTGTCCAAAGTTCTGGATAATGACGTTGGTATTTGTGACATACTTATCGAACTGAAATAGTTGTTAGTTGAATATGGGTAGGTTCATGAGTCATGGTGGTGGAGTACTAATATATTTGTGGGAGATATAGAAGGAACTTTCTGGATTTGCACTGAATCTAGATATCGCCTGATCCTTTAGTAGTAGAGGAAGTAATTTCACGAACTATTCTTCAAATTACTCCAAAAAAGTTCATGAAAAACATATCTCATTCCGTGCTGTTCCAGTTTCTCGAGGAGTTTAGAGTGATATACAAAATAAAAATCTTTCTTTATATATACGAAAATCTTGACCACGAAAACTTTAACAATTTACCATTCAAATAACTTTTAATTACCATTTAGACAATCAAAGATATTTCGGGTTACACTAAAAATTACATATTCTATTGACATTTTCATATGTTGAGATGATGCGACAAATATACTCAGATTGAACAGCATTTCCCTCATTCTTAATTACTTTTTTGTTCCATGTTCACTAGTTGAAAAAAGTAAAGTAGACATTCCTCTGTCATACTTCAAAATCTTCAACTTGTTTTGGGAAGCTAGTTTTTCTCAATAATCCATGGGTATTTGAAGGTTCGACAAAATTAATTCTCCAATCGTCGTCATCGTAAGCCTCTGATTGACTAAAAACCAACCCGCCACTGTGTACGTGTATGATCCACGGCCCATATTTGCTTGAATATACATAAATATTCCGTTTAGACATTGCGGAAACTATAATCACGCATTTTTATTAGCTCGAGCTATGCGAGGATGATGAATAAGATTGCGGCATCTGTGACAGATGAGATAATACCCAGATATATCTACGCGGCAGTAGGTTCAGCTCGGGATTCAACCTGACCTGTGGAAATCATAATTGACAGTTGTACCCACCCACTGTATGCGCGGTTTGCTTTAGGCCTTAATTCAAACGAACCGTTCCGTGGTTGTTTCAAATGAAGGATTTTGAACCGAGAAAATATTTACTCTGTAATGATTACGACCTCATTCCTCTTGGTTGACACCTTTAGGATTACGACTGAAGAGAAGTCCGTTTAGGACGAAATGAAAAATTTCCAGATTATTGGTATTATTTTGATGAAACTTAAATTTTTTCGGATTCAGAAACCTATCGTTCGATCCTGCTGAAGAATCGGCTTCGTTAAGAATGTGGGTTTATTTGGTCGAGTGTGAATAGGTGTGATCCGCAATGAACCCTTGCGGGTTGCGGTGAAGGGTCGAGTTGACTCACCTACTTTGCCACTAACCTAACCTAACCTGCAGAAGAAAGAGTTAGCAATATCACTGAAGCCTTTTGATTCTTTTGAGTATTTTTCTGTCCTGAATTGTATAATCTGTACACCAACAACATGTGGTTCCAACAGGACAGCCCTATATGCCACATAGCTCATGTCACATTGGATAGTCTGCAGGAGCGATTTGATGGCATAGTCATTGCACGTGGAGGTGATAAGAACTGGCCACTGAGACCATACGATTTGACCCCGTTAGATTTTTTCTTGTGGTGTTTTTTGAGTGGCAGGTGTAAGCAAACAAACCAAAAACTACAAAGGTCCTCATAGCCAACATAACCCATGCCATCGGTCAAATTCAGCCTGATTCATCCGCTAGAGTTTTGGAAAATTGCGCATGACCCAGAGAATCTGTGGAAGACATTTCATAGGTTGATATTTTCCACACATAATGGCATCAATAGATCTCACACATTTCATTTTATTCAAATTCAAATTAGGAAAAGTTTTATGTAAGACCTTGTATAAAACTTTATACGAGGGCAATTTTTCAGTTCTCTTTGATAATAATATTTCGAAAACATAATTTTTCTGATAGCACAGAGAAAAAATTTTAAGATTTTGAGGAACCATAAAACTTTTGAATAGGTACCTTTTCCGTGAAAAAGTGATCAATATATACCCATAAGGAACCGCAAAGACACACACCCAAAATTGGTTAATTGGTTTGACAAATTAGCTTGACATGTTTTCTACTGGACTGGAAAGGGACACTGGACGAACATATATACGAGTCGCCCCATATGCATCATCCTGAATAACCACCAGTAAGCTGATTAAATTGGCAAATCGTCTCAAGATGAGGTTTGGAGGCCGAACTATTATACGTTCTGTAGTCATTTCTAATAGACATTTTGCTTGATATACTTGACAGGGAAGAGATAGATTTTCAAATGTATGCAGACAACCTTGCCATCTCTATATGGACTATATAAACAATAGTAGCCTCTAACATCGTCTGGAGAACGTTGATGTTCATGTGATGTGTCAGAGGAAGCAATGTTCCACCAATAAGAAGATTCTGTAGCAGAAGTGAAGTATCTGGGTATTGGAACTAATTTTTCCCAAAAACTAATCTTACTCAAAAACTATATTTCTTTCTGTGTGTGTATGTATCAGGTTTATTCATATTTGGGTTTGGTATTTTACAATTATTATGTGATTTTTGCTGGGTCCCTGTTATAGGATTATGTCTTGTCAGGGTTTACAATAATTTTTCCTATCTCTCTTAGTATTTTTGTCACATTCATTTTATTGCTTTTAGAAGTTCCGTTGTTGTGCAGTATCAGGGATGATGTTGTCGGTGTTCAAATTGAGTTTCGAGGATGTTCCAGGACGAAATCTTCCGCTATCGAATGGATAATGGATATTTCTCCAGGATATTCTGGATCTGCTCCGTTGGATCTTTGACTGACCCCAGGAGTATGGCTGAGGGGAACGGGAGCTTTATCCGTGGTATTCTTTTGGCGCCTCCGCGGGGCCTCCATGGGTCCATCTGTCAATTTAATTCAATTCATAAACGTTCATTTATATTTTTAGGTGATTACATTTTTTTGTTTGTGTAGGTGTGTTTGTGTGAGCCCTGTTATAGGCTTATGCCTCTTCAGGATTAGTGAGTTGTATGTGTGTGTTGTTTTATGGTTTCTGTAATTGTGTTGTTTTTAATGTATCGTGTCTAGTATTATGTTGTTTTGTGTTCCTTAGTTTTTTGAGTTTTTCCGTTGTTCTTCGTTTCTTCGTTTACGGGATTATTGGGCTGGGGCTGTTCGAAGTGTAAGACTGATGATTTCGGATCTTTCTAGGGCGCTGCTGACCGCTACTGCCCGCTATCTGAGTCCCAGTGGGAATTCCTCTAGGATATCCTGGATCTGCTCCGGCGGGTCTTCCATCTCCCAGGAATCTGGCTGGGGGAAACGGGAGCTTCTTCGTGGGTATCCTCCTGGGTATTCTCTTCCATCGCTTCCAGGAGTCTGGCTGGGGGAAACGGGAGCTTTTTCCTGGGTATCCTCCTGGATCCGCCACAGGAATTCCATGGCGTTGTGAGCGAATCGATGGCATGGGTATTCTCGCTGCTCATCGTTCTAGTTGCATATCGTCCTTGATGTTCCTGAAATCGTTGGTTGATAGGTGTAGTATTGATAAGGTTATATAGA
>WOGP01003294.1:0-24045 GCA_015342065.1 Leptinotarsa undecemlineata
ATACAAGCTAATAAGCCTGATGTAGTCCTTCTCGACCACCAGACCAAAACGATATTTGTCGTGGAGTTTTCAGCTCCTGGCGAGACGAATATCGTCAGAAAAGAGGAGGAAAAACGGATGAAATATCGAGATTTTCTCTTCGAACTCCGCAGACTCTATCCAGATCTTTCTGTCAAGATGGTTATTCTGATTATTGGAATCCTTGGTGGAATGATGTCCTCTCTACTCTCGAATCTTGAAATCATAACAGAAGGTTGTCATTCTTGGCCCACTGCATTTGCTCAGAGCACATGCTTCTCGGACCCAATGATCACTTACCCCACGGTGTGGGAAATGGTCGTTGGTCGGGGCTTCGGGGGATAGGGCCCGACCAGCGCATACTGAGATTAAAAAGTAATGATAATTTTATTATTCACTCACTTCGCTTGCTCAGGGCACATGCTTCTCGGACTCAATTATCATTCACCCCACGGTGTGGGGAGTGGTCGTTGGTTGATAATGCTGGCGCGCCCTCGCAAATGTATCGGCGCTTCGGAAGATAGAACCTGACCAGCGCAAAATACAGCTAAAAAAAATAAAATATTAATAATAATAATAAATTATCTATTGCTTGCCGGGAAAATGATAACAGAACTGTAAAACTCAACCCAAAGAAGAAAGCAAAACAAAAGGAGTAGTATTAGGTCAGTTGACCGATTCTTCCACACTCCCCTAAAAAAATTGTAAATAATAAATCGGTAACAAATATAAACTATAAAGATAGATTTTATTCACTAGATTATATCATTCAAAGACGATGCAATATTGGGAAAATCCTGTAATGAGGCAGTTATAGCAATCTGATGAGAGAAGGAGGATTTAAATATCTCTTTTTTATGCAATATAATATCAGTGAGATACTTTCGATTGGTATGAAACGTGTTCATTCAGCAAATATGTAACTGTTATGACATTTTGGTTTTTCAGTTGAATTGGCCACAAATTTTTCAGACAATCCACTCGCATTAAATTCTTTAACGTAACAAATTTCACATAAAATGTTTTTTTTATCAATTAGATGAGAGAACTTAGGTTCCAACTCAGATCTCACAGTACGAATGCTTCGTTATTCAACATGTACCAAACTCCTTCTAATTTTATTTTGCACGCGAGCTGCTCTCTGTGTATGAGCTCAGCTTCCGACCAGTGGATGTAATATTGGTGGATCCAATCATGCTCCGCCATTCCCGATTCGCTGGTTTTTCCTCGCAGGGTATTCCAAGAATATCTAATTCTATTTTTCAATTTCAGTGGCCTTGCAAAGCATCCAGTAAAAAAACTCATTTTCAGTTGCCATCCGATACACCAAGTTCATATATTCACAGAAAATTATGTACTGCCAAATGGAAATGATTCTATCTCAGATAAGGACCTGTTATATGAGATGAAATATTTTATGGCATTCGACTGTCGAGATTGTGTCACAGGGAAATAGGTCGCGCGCTGTTGAATTTCTATTACGCAGTGACTTTTCTCAGAATTTCATCGATACAAAAGACGCGTTCCGTTGGAATAGTATTCGCGGTAAATTCAAGAAGTTCAACAGTCGGAAGGATTTAACATCAAACGAAAATGAATTCATCCCAGCATTGTGCCTTTCCACCCATTCAAATTGATTCCTTTTTAAATTCCATTTTTATTTATAAGAAGCTCTTCTCATTCCTTTCCTTTATCGGCTGTTTTGCATCACTGAATGATTATAGTAATAATAGTGTCTTCATAATTCATATGAAAATTCGATGATAGTAAATTTGTTGCGATTTCATCTCGCTCTAGAAATGTATTTTCAGGTCATTATTTTTTAAGGAATAATTACTGAAAAATATTTGCGTCTATGTCAGCGTTAACGTGTGATTCATTGTTTGTTTTTTCGAAAAGACTAAATCATAAAAACACCTAGACAGTTTATAAACAGATTGATATGCGGGTTATGGTTACCAAGTCAGTAAAATTAGGTGATGATGAAATGGTTTCATCAAATGGCTATACTTGGTTAACGAAACCATCATTTCATTTTGCAGCCAATACTGGAATCATTTCAAATGCCACATCGATTGAAATAATCATTTTAAAAATTAAATAGAGATAAAAAAATCACAGTCAGTTGAGATGATATTAAAATGGATGTTGTGCCGGAATTCTAATTGGAGAATCGGAAACTTGTAGACTTGGCGAGTTGGAAAGTTGTAGACGTGAAGAATGGAGATATGTAGAATTGACTGATTTTGGAAAATAATATTTTCTCTTTGAACACACTACACTGAATGACCGGTTTTTAATTGCGCTACAATAACATTAGGTGATAAGCAGTCATATTGTCGCAACTGGGTAGTCGCTTTGTCTATTTCGAGAGGATTTTTCTCTGTTTCACTCGACCCCCATTTATTCAAATAATAAAAGAACTCATTTAAGGACCTAATAAAATATTCATTATGAAAAAATGAGAATAATATGCTAAGGAATGAACTAACATTGAATAGCCGAAAGAAAAATACAAAGAATCACCTACCCAGCAGGATCGATGAAAAGGAGATGCGCTGCTTTTAAAAATGCTCTGGAACCGTTTCTGGAGAGTGATCAATGAATACTGAATGAATTTCTCAGTACCCGTTGATGACGTTGATGATCTTAACCTCTCTCAATATTTATAAACATTCATATGATGAGGTTTCAACTTTGCGGCGGTCACCGAACTAAGACAAAATACTTATTGTGGATCCGTGCAAGTTTGCGTATTTGGAGATTGTTTTATATTTCTATATCTTGTAATCCTATGAATTTTGATATCTACGAACTTGAAATACCAAAAGATGAAATTGTGAATACTGAGTGTTTTTGTTTTGAAATATTGGAGTTGAGGTTGAAATATCTTCCAAGTCATGTATTTGCTTGAATGGATTCGAATTATTTTATGACGATTTTCCATATTCAACAATGTACCAACACACTTGCGACTCTTTATACATATCTGAATGAAGCTTGAATTTTACTATTTTGTATTTCATACACCTCACACTATGATCGTACAACATCATCATCGTACATCATGTTCACAATGCCAAATGTTTTTTTCTGTAATTTTTCACATTGATTTGCATATCCTTGGAAATTACCAAACAATTCTTCACTGAAAAACACTTCAACATCAAGACATTCAATCCATGAAATTTGTTAATTCGTCTATTTCTTTTATGGAGTTTGCGCCGATATTCAGTTACATATTTTGATATCGGATACTCCTTTAATCTTATTATTTCAAGTTATGAGTTGTTTCTTCTTTGCTGCTTTTATTTGGAATGATTCAACTTGAAGTTTATTATGAAATTAAGATTCGTATCACCCCGCGATTTGAAAAAATGTTTTTTATTTTTTGAAAACACTACACTGAATTACTGGTTTCCTCTTCCACTGCACTGACATTAGCTGCTTATTCAGTGATATTCAGTCGCGAAACCTATTTGACAAAGTATCCTGTCCAGGCTTAGGGAATGCTGCGATCTATAGCTGGTGCGGCGACTATGTCTCCCAAATGAATAGAATCAACAGATCAAGTTTGTGCAGAACTCACTCGTTTGTTCTCTTGGCTGAAAACAATTTATGAATTTCATTTTGGGTTAGCACCAGTAAGCATTTTTTTTCCTTCCAAAATTGAAATGTAAGTTGGGAAAACGAAACAAACACTAGAGAAACTGAAACAATTTTAAATATATTGAATTTTTTTTTGAGAATAGTACATTAATATGCATATTACCATTCACTTTGATTTAATTTAATTTACCTAATGGAATTCCGGAATTATTCCAAGGGGATGCACAAAACAAGCGCCTCGAGTGCTTAGGAGAACCCTTGGGATAATGAAGGATAACTGTTATAATATGTATGTATAGCTAAATATCTTGTTATATCTTATTGAGAAAATAAACCTGAACCTGAAAACCTGAAACCTTTCTGTTGGTGAAAATTACTACCCCACTGCGAGTATAAGGGAAGGTTGCTCTCAAGTATGCCTCTGGTAGCTCAGCCAAAAATGGTGGGGGTAAAACGAAAACTTCCCGTTATGATAGAAGAAGACAGTAATACTTATAGTTATATTATTTTGTATCAATATGAACAGCTTATCGAACAATGACTTCTTTGTGAAGAGGATTGTAATACAGTAAGCACTAGAAAGTAGTCATTTCTCCACCCAAAATTATATACCACATTTGGAATCTGGCATAGGTTGTGAACGATTATTATAGGAGTAATGGTTTTGAATTCATATCTAATTCATCATCCCCCTCAGAGAAAGAAATTTATTTAAACCAGACCTGAAGCCGTTCCAATACAGTAGTTGATTGACTAAGCAATCAATAAATAAAATTCACTTGTAGGGTGGAACAACCTTCACTTATGATATAGTAGGGGTTGGTTGCGTTTGGTTGTGGAAGTCGCAATGGTTCATTAGCAATGAGTAGTTGTGAAGCATCAAGTCGTTGACCTCAGGGATAATAAAAATGGAAAAATTGTACTTGATGGATCTGATATATATTGCTGTCCTTCATCTTAGCTGTGGAAATAACGGTTCCTGGATAGATTTCAGTAGTATACTGTAGGATCCCGAAGTCTGCGATGCCCTAAATATCATGTATGCAACTACTTATGCGCTCATCCCTGAGTCGGAGCTAACTGCCCCGATTCAGGAAGAGTCACTAGTTTTTTCACACTCTCGAGTCATGTGATTAAAGCTTGGCTTCGTTCATTCTCAACCAATCATAAGTAAATCATCTCATCAGGATTAGCCAATTAGAATTCAAAATGTATTGTGTCATTTCGACGATGATTAAAACACCTACTTTTCATAAAGCTGATCGCTAAACAGAAACAGTAGGTGATGAGTAAGAACGAAATAATATTCTACAATATTGGAAGAAAGATCAATTATTAAATTGGTATCATAATATTCAATTTGCTATGAAATGCTTAAATATACCCCGCCATATCCCGGACTATCAGCCCAACTACCATTCTCATCACCCCACCACCCTCTAGAACTATAAATACGAGTGATCACGTAGCTCGCCTGTCAGTCGTTGACGAGACTTCGAAATATTACGTTAATCCTCTCAGTCAACGCATTTACCACTGATGATGTACTTCAGATTATCCGGGAGTTTATTGTTTTCAGTCATGAAAGTCATTTTAAAAAGAAATGATTGATACCATTCAATTAGGAGAATTTTGATTAATTCAATATTGTCACGAATCTGAAGCCGCCACTGACCAGTGCGCTGGCCGAATCATGGAACAAACATATGACAACACCGCGAAAGAATGCAGTCAAGAATCGCCGAAAAAACTCTAGTACCGAACCGACTACAGATTTCTAGAAAGGACCGTTACCGATATAAGCACGTCTTCCCGACCCAAGAGGGCAGTTCACAAAGGAAATAGAGTGGCTAAATAAGAAATTCAAATAGTGGAAATAAATTAACCTTTAGTTGCTAAGTGTTGTAATAAATTAGTTTGTGATTAGTAAAATATTGTTGGAAATAAATTTGTTTAAGACAGTTAATTTATTAATTTGTTACAATATAGCAAATGTAGTTAGTGAACATATTCGATAATCTGAGTTTCAAAAAAGTAATGAAGTAGTAGGATTGTACAGTGAGCCGTTGACATATTGTATAATGTATTACTCAATTTTACTCATCGAATTTTGTAGCGATATTTTGAAAATAGTCTTGGTAAGTGCTTCTGAACCCTTTTTGTTATATAACCTCCATCAGGATGGTATGTTTTATTGAGACAAATGTATTTAAACATCTCGCTCAGTTCCCCTAAATCGAATATGTAGGGGAAAATATCCCTAATTGAGTATTTTCCCCGAAGGCAGCTGACTAAACGAACTATAATGTAATTACTAGTCGGCACATCTGGCACAAAACATTTATTTTGTATTTCGATCATTGTCCATCCATATTATAACTACATTTCCAGTAATTGTGCCTACAAGTCCGAGCACAGGAAAACAGGGTACGAAATGTAATTTTTTTTTCAAATAGTCGTAAACATTGCCTTGATATAATCAGCTCACTTTGTATGTTCACGGTTTTTGCTGCATTAATCACTTGTCGGTTTCTTTCAAATCTCTCTTTTCATGGCAATCTTGTTAATTATCTTTTGCCATTAATCAATTTGTACAGGTTAATTTTCAGATAATTTTCATAATCTTTTGGACTAGGATTCGACTTTCCATGAATTGTTCGTCATCTATGATCCGCTATTTCACATTGACATTAGACGTGACTAGCTGTTTCTGTCCCTTCGTTAGATTTTTCGCATCTAAAGTCACCATTATAATGTAATTATTCTAAGCTAAACCCAGGTCTATTAAAACAATGTTTCTGATATTTTCTCAAACGCTTTCATCATGAAAGTTTTTCCTTGGCATTCACTCGTTATTTTTTTTTCAGTTTTTTTTATATTTCTTATTGAAATTGACTGGATCTGTATCAATGACTTTGGTAAACGGAGCTGGTTTATGGGGTTGATCCGTGTCGTTAACTTCTTGGTTTCCAGTGATTCTTGAGTGTTCAAGAACCCAATTTCGAGTCAATCTGTTTGTGTTTGAGAGTTCTCTGGTCTTCACTTCACCAACATAATAGTTCTAAATCACTCTTTCGTATCTTGGCTTGAGTTATTTCGCTGTTACTTTTCCTCATTTCGCTGAGACATCAAATCACCAGATTTCTGGCAAATTACTGGAATGCATAAACATCCGTCTAGAATACGGTAGCGACTAAAAATGGGTCAGATGCTCCCTAGGTGGCTTGGGCACGTATCAACATAACCTACCCAGAATCTGAGGAAAATGATTATAGCCCTCGATGCTGTTGACACTAAAAAAACAAGATTGTGTCAAAATAGTTATGGTCTGAGATATAATAACACTTTCGGCTATTTATACTCTTCCATCAATTGAATATATTCAAGAAGTTATAGAAATTATAGTCCCTTCATGTCGGTTCCCTTGGTAAATACTACTATCCAACTCAGATTTGTTTAGAGCTTCTTTCTTGGTCCGACTTGTTATAATGTTTAAATCTCGCTGCATTCACTCTCTCACTATCTAAAATATTTGTATAGTATAAAACAATTGGAACCGTAAAAACTTTTCAACGAACAATTAGTAAACAATTTACTAAAAAACTTATTCCCACACCGGACCAAAAAGTTATCTTCATCGAGAGATGACAAAAACGATTCAGCTTTTTCCCGCGAATTAGTCCACATGAACTCGAGAATATACCTATTATCTGTCTGTCGGATATAACCCAACTCCCTTCATGGCATTAGTCAGAAGAGTAGTTGATTTTTGTTGGTGTCAGTCCATTAATCTACAATGTAGGTAATTTGAAACTGGCCTGAACGAGTTGTTCTCTAAGATAAATTGATAACTATTATAATTCATCCGCTTAGCACCCCATCCATGTTGCTTCTTGATAAAGTAGCTTTTTAATAGTGAAAAAATTCTAACATCAGTTCAGAAGTTTGACGCTTAATCGATTATAGCAGACCGCCTTAGCTTCCCAGTGCTAGATAAATATTCTCATTTGAATGAATAGATCAATCAGCAATTTCTCAGACCGACATTTTTGGTAGTGACCATTTTCTCCAATTGCTGGTCAGGTAAAATAAGTTTAGCTTACAAGACAAATAGTTCTATATGGGAACACACGCCATTCATGTTAAATAATTGTAAACAATATTTTGTGGTAGCAAAATATAATAATTTCTGGAAGTTCAAGTCTGTTGACGCATATATTTCCCGAAAACAAAAAGCAAAGTAAAGAAAATCAACAAAATGAATTCATTTTTTTGAACTACGACTTGTATGTATATAGTTGACCGTGCGAAGCCTTGGCGGCTTGCTAGAATTCTTATATTTTCCCTGAACAGTTTCTTGTTAGCCATTTCACTAATGTTTCTTCCATGATGATCGTATAAGCCAATCTTACTATGAGCATGCGGTTCAGTTTTCATCGAGATAATTTCGTCAAACGTATGTTTTCTGTCTCTGTGAGAAGGCTTGGAAACTTCACCGAAACAGTGCTACCAATAATGGTTCAATCGATCGATTGTTCGTAAATTTATTCGGGGTACAGAATATTAAAATTGTTTCTTGATGAAATAAGGTTTAACTGAAGATCATCATCATCCCCTCTCTGAAAACTTCCAATGAAAATTCGTAATTTCTAGAATATTAAATAAGAAAATTGAAGGTTTGTTGATAAGCAAACTCCGAAGTTTATAAATTTTAATAAACCTCATCAAATATTCTTGCTAACAGAAATTACTGCAAGAAGTTACATGTTTCTAATAAAACGAAAACCTCGCCATACTCGTATAACCGTAACTAACAAAGCGAATTTCCTGCTCATAACCGACTCAATGCATGAAATTAACACCGATACCAAACTTCGATAACGAACTTGTAAATTTACGCTGGTAATGAGATGGTTATACGGCTGCGAGCGATATCTCAATGGATATTGTCCGAATCAGAATGTTGCCAGTAATAAACTATAACCACAATTGGTGTTCGGCCCTTGTTTCTAATCTCTTGATTCGATCCCGAGGGTCCGAGACACCGGAGAGCAATCTGGTTCGAGAGAACAGGGGCGGCGAACATTTTTTCGTCGATCTGACAAAACACCTCGAACAGATTCGTGAATACATTCTTTGAACAGATGAACCGTATTGAAAGAATGGCTTTCTTCAAGTTGAAATGTTTGTTCTATTCGAAGCACACCAACTGTAATATATTCAAAATGTAAGTGATTTGAATGCAGAATCTGTATCTGTAGAGTAGGGAGGATGAGTGTAGACTCACGGCACTTAGGCCATATGTGACCCATTGTACAACCTCCCGAGGAGTTGTCCTCTTAGGTTATCGTCCATTCTGTCCTTTTCAGGAAGGTGGACAGGTCACTAGGAGACATCTATTTTATATCGGGAAGTGAAGGCCAAGACTCGCCGAATACGAACACACAGTCTCTTTGGCAACCTTGAGGTCTCTCACGGCGATCTTCGTGAAGGTTTTGGAAGGTGCAGCGACATTACTGTCGTTGCGCAGCTTCTTCTTCCTGCTTGGGATTCCCTCCATGTAGGTGCTCAAGTAAGGACGCTTTCCTGCAGGGGCAGCCGGTTTCTTGCCTTTATTCAAGGCAGAGTTTTTGGCGTCCGTCGCAGGAAGCTTGGGTACGCTAGTCCACGGTGGCATGTTTCGCAAAGGCTTTCAGGGAGTTTTAGTTCCCCTCACCCTACTTATTTCTGCCATTGACCAGGAGTCCGGCGACCCCGTCCGTAAGGCCACATTGGCCCCCGGACAGGGTTCCTAGTCCCCTGACCGTTCCCCTATCCTTCACTTGGGGACGCGCCCGATAGGTATCCCAACCCACGGGTTTGAATACAGTATTCCTCACATCAATCATTTTGGAAGACTAAACATACTTAAAGTAAATAAAATTGATCAAGTTCGGTTGTTGAAATTCATCAGAAATACCATCATTGCATGATTTTCAGTATAAATAGTGAATATCATACAATAAACTGTGTTATTTAGTTTCTCAATATAGATTTTCATCAAGTATCTGCCAGTTCTATTCAATTTAAATAGATTACAAAATGCAGACAAAGCATATAAATAGAAATATTCTCAGTTCTACATGTTAACACCTTTACAAATCACACCTCCATAAATCTTTTCGTAGGCGATTGTTTTGGTCAAAATATTGTATTTCACTTACTTCAATATATTTTACTTCTGTTTGATAATTATTGAACAAATCTTTGAGGAAGTTGTACTTCAATTCTGCATGTATCCAATTTTTCAGTCGATTCTAATAACGGAGATTTTCAAGTGCGTTCCTGAGTATTTCATAAGTTGTTTCACCAAAAAAACTCAGTTGCTCACTTCTGATTCAGTCAAAGTGAGTGCATCTGCATTTTATTTTCTTGTCTCCAGTCTCCAGTTGTTTCACCAAAAAAACTCAGTTGCTCACTTCTGATTCAGTCAAAGTGAGTGCATCTGCATTTTATTTTCTTGTCTCCAGTCTACATTTGGACCAAAATCTTTAAAAATATTACTGCAGTCCATCGACCTAACCTGGATGTATATGGTAAACTCAGTAATTTAGGCGTATTTCTGTAAAAAAAAATTATAGTTCAGGGTTTCATTAAACATCTCTGTCTGCTATAATGAAAATCCAATTAATTTTTTGTCCAGCACAAACCTTTTTGAAAGACTATAAAGTGAATGCAGAACTTTGTTATAGTTCTCTATACGGTTTCTATTATATTTTCTGTCAGTTCTACCACTGTATTCCAAACTACTAGTACTTTGAATTTACTACACCATCCAATTTCACATCTTCTAAAAATTATTGAATGTTCTCAGGTCTTTCATGCTGAACTAATTCATCAATTTTATTTGTTTGAGATTTAAACATGTATCGCTATTTGAAGTATCCATTCAAATGGTTTTCATAAAATAATTGAATCTTAAATTTCATGCATCAGGAACTTGCTTCAGGCCATACATACATTTATTCTACTCACTACTGTAATTCTCTATGTTGTACACACATGAGAATCCTACGATAATAACACTTGCAAAACACCTACATTTACAGGAAAATCATCAGATGAAATACAAATAATACTGACAAAATATAACATTTACATGGGTAGACATAAGAAGAAGTCAAACAGGGTCAAAGAAAACAAATCAGGGGTCTGCAACTATCATGCGGATCGTACCCAAAAGTTATATAGGAAGGACTTCAAGAAATGTCTAAACAAGAATTGCTCCAAAACTAGATAATGACTAAACTAGATCCTAAACTAGATGATTCAGTAGTAGATCTCTAAATATCAGTGGATCTGCATTCCACCATTTCTTTTGAGCCAGTCGACTTGATAATTTTGCTTGCTATTGTTTAAAATGATCGTTGTTTTTCGACTCAGCAGGAAACTGAAAAGCATAAACTAGGCTGGTGCAAAATCTCATTCGAATACAGTCAAGGCCGCTACCAAACATTCTCTGTATGTCCAAGTTTATCTAGATATATATGTTTGACAAAAACTCGCAGCAATGTTTAACCATCTTAATGTTGATGGTTGTTCATCACATTGGAGTCTATGAATTTATTGAATGGATTCTAGATGTTGTCAGGCTGGCAAGAACAATTGAGCAAATTGCATAAAACTCATTTCAGTTGCAAAGCACAGGAATTGAGAACAATGTCAGAACAGCTGTAAAGCTATCAAGAACTAGATTGACTTGCCAGGCTGTTTCAAATTGTATCTACTAATTTCATTTCTCCTGGGGAGTTTTTGCAACCATTCCATTATTTATAATGAAAACATTGATAAAAATTCTTACTTGTTGTGAACAAAAGTAACAAATTGTCAATTTGGCGCAGTCATTGGTATCTATCAGAAGAAATACAATATCGTTAATATTTCTTCTCTTATCAAGCACAGATGCACAATCAATAAATTAAATTTTTGTGTAATAAGTGTGACTTGGTTCCACTGTTCTGTGACAGAAATTTCACCAAGAGAATTTTCTCGAAGAAGTGAGGAAAAAAATATATTTTGGTGTAGGCTGCGACAAGAGAACATGAGAGAAAGTTCACGTTTCTCTCTAACTTCGGAGATTGTACGACATTAGGAAAACTTTTTCACGTAAGGAATTTCATAACTCGTCTGACCGAACAAAAATGTATTCTTTTTATGTGGTTATTTAGCAGGTCTGCAATATTATAACAACAAGATCTCTTCTCAATTCTGTGTGTGATTCTTATGGGAGAAGTTACTGATGGAAGTGTGGAGGAAATATCCTAGAAGTAAAATATCTGTCTAGAAGGAAAATGATTGTCGAAGGGAGGTCGAATTCAGACTTTACCTGTAGATGATCAAAAGCTGCTTGAGTGTGAAATAACTTCTGTCACAAAAATGAAACTGTTGCCAAACTGCTTTGTTAATATTTCTAATTTGCTCATGAGATAGTTCTGTTGAAACGATGATAAATATTCGGGTAGTTTAGCAACATCAGACATTCTAACGCCGCGCCGAGTATGACCATCTCAGTTTTCTTGATGAAGAAACAAATATGGGCTTCATTAGTACGAAAGACATAATTGAAAAACAATTTTTGTCACGCTTATGTTGATGGGGTAATACGAGTAGTGCCTAATTAGTTTTTGATAAAGAGGTAGTTAAAAGAGTATTGCCATTTGCAAAGTCATATATTGGACAGTACAATATATTGAAAAGTTGTTCTATGCGGAGCAGAAAGAAGATTTGTATGTTTCTCTGGATATGGGCTTTGGCCACATTTTTTTTAACCAATGATGAAAGGCTTGTTGCTTCGAGACGGCTGATTCTGCTTGCATAAGCAAATAATTCACAGTCCGTTTCTGTTCATATCAAATTACTAATGACGACTTATTCGTTATTTCTAAAAAGAAATTGTAGATGATCCAGGGTTAAAAATGTAGAATGTAGAATAATCCAATCATTACAGTCAAATGGTGGAATAGTAGTTTGAAATGATGAAACTATATTTTCCTCAAAACTGAGTTTATTGTTGATTATGATACCTTACTTTATTTGTCATAAAATCCCCACCAATTTGAAGTAGGCAAACATTGCTGAGTGAGCTAAAACTTATATGTGTGTCAATATCAAAATAAATTTATAGATATAATTTTTGAAGGGTTATTTTTAAATGATTCGACATGGAACTATTTTGGTTGAACTATTTCCTTATAGATATAATTTTTGAAGGGTTATTTTTAAATGATTCGACATGGAACTATTTTGGTTGAACTATTTCCTTCGAATATTCTACTAATTTATAGAGAATGCTATCGATTACCACTTATCCAAGTTTTAAACGTCTAACTTCCTCTCACACAGTAAATCAAAAATTATATCTAACTTTTCTTCAGAAGTTTTTAAGTTGGGAACCTTCATTTTACATGATAAATTGTTTTCGTGATCCAACTAACAGTCGTCTTTTTCTCCACCGTAATAAATAATCTTTCTGTTTTATATCCCTATCCTTTCGAGTGATCATTGTGAACTCAATATAGTTAGTTATACAAAACTCGGTAAATAAACATTTCAAGTGAGATTTTTATATACTCCCTTACGAGTACACCATTCTGCATTATGAATTATTATTCATTCTAATAAGTGTCAATAAAAATCATAACTAACTATATGCATTCTAATTTTCGACTTTCCTAAATTATATTTTTTCAACTAGTGATATCCACAAATCAATGTTTTTCGCAATTCCATAACACTACAAATGATCAATAATAGTAATAATAATAATAATGGCTTTTATTGATGATTCTACACAATTACAACCAATCAAATGGCAGGATTCAGTATCCGCGTATGATAAATCATCGCAGAAATTGCTGTTCCATCCAACCGTAGAAACAAAAAAAAAGAGAGAAAAACAAAAAAAACAGTATGATATCTAGAACAGTGCAACAAATATATAGGTACAGCGAAATTGAAAGACAAATATATATATTCTGTTGATTTTGGAGAAAGGTTGATTGATTTCGAGATAATTCGATTAGTTGGTCTATCTATTGTATTGTAAGAAGATATTTTTCTATCTATCGTTTGAAACTTCCTAATGGCAGAGGTTTATATTCAATGGGTATCCGATTATATGAGTAGGCAATATGGTAAGTGAAAGATCCGCGAAATAGAGAAGTTTTATGCTGTGGTATTGTTAAGTGTGACCTGAATCTCAAGTTAAGATGGTGTACGTCAGTTCTGAAGGATATTTTCTCGAAAAGATAGGAGGGTTTTTTGTTTTGAGGAATTTTTGAAAAAATGTTGCAGAACCAACCCACATCCCCGAACAGATGAGAAATGTGTTCTCGTTTCCTCGTATCCGTAATGAGCCTAATGCAAGCATTCTGGAGTTTTTGGATTCTAAAACTGTCACTTTTCAAAATTCCCGGACCATACACCACGTCTGCGTAGTTGGCATGTGAAAGAACTAAAGCATCGCAGAGTATAATTTTACTTTTTTTATCCAGAAATGCTCTGTTGGAATATATTACCTTCAAATTTGCATAACCTCGTTTTAGAATTTGCGAAATGTGTGTTTTGAAACGAAGATTGTTGTCAAGATATAGGCACAAGTTTTTTGTAACTCCTTTCAAGGGAAGTTCTATTCCATCTATTACAATATTTTTGAGGCCAGAACAACGATTTCTCGCCGCTGTTCTACCAAAGAGCATGGCATGAGATTTGGATGCAGATAGCCAATACTTAGTTGACAAAGTTAATAACATATCAAGATCGGTATTAATTTGCCATAGGGCCCCTCGTTAATTGAATTCCATGTACAGCTGAGTATCGTCGGCATAACAATGCATGGTTGCGAGTTGCAGTGACCTATGAAATTGAGATTTGCATAAAACGAATAAGAGAAGGCCCAATATTGAACTTTGAGGAACACAATTTTTAATTTGTAATAAATCAAATTTTTCATTATAAACAACTCTTTGAAAACAATTGCGAAAGTAACTTTTAAGTAGTGCTACAGCATGTGTTGAAAACCCTAGGTAGCCCAAAATAGCAAAGAGGAGGTCATGGTGTATGCAATTGAATGCCTTAGAATAGTCCAATAACATCAGAAGACAGAGTTTGTTACTATCAATAGATCTGTGCACATCATCCACAACTTTCAAGAGGGCAGTCGTACAACTGTGGTCAGGTCTGAACCCTGATTGACACTCCGGTAATATATCGAAGTCACTCAGATAATCACGCATCTGCAAGTTTAATATTTTTTCAAAAAATTTTGAGAGCGGACATAAGATGCTAATTGGTCGTAAATCGCCTAAATTTTCGGGGTTAGAATTTTTGGCCAACGGAAGAACGTTTGCTTCCTTTCAGATGGATGGATAGGAATTAGTCGATATGCAGTGATTGAATAAGTGAGTGATATGTGGAAGGATTGTGGGGCAGCAGTACAGCAACATTTTGATGCTTATCTCATCAGGTCCTACAGCATTTGACTTCATGTTCAGAATAAACTTATAGATTTCATTGTCATCAGTAGCTTTATAGGAGAAGTTGGGATTATTTATATTATTACTCGAAAAAAAATCCATAATTTCATCATCAGGCAAAGAGTTGTAGTTGGATATACTTCCAAAAAATTTGTTGATATCTTCAACGTTCGATAAGTGGTCTGGAATGGATTTGAGGTTTCTTTTATGGTGAATATTCAAATCGGATAAATCTTTCCATATCTGCTTACTTCTTGTGAGCCTATGATTGAGATATGCTCTTTTCTCCAGGTTCACAGTACGATTGGTTAAATTCCTCAACTGTTTGTAATAATCCCAGTGATGCTGTAACTTTGTCTTTCTAAATCTCGTAAGAGCTCTATCTCTTAGTTTAAACATGAGTTTCAGATTGTCTGTGAGCCATTGCATCTGTTGTTGATCTACCCGCTGTGAATCCGTATTCACTAAATAATTTGTTATTGATAAAAAAGTTCATGAGCCTGTTCTTCAAAATAATTTCAAAGATTTTTCCCGAAACGGGAATGATTGATATTGGTCTATAGTTACCAACCAGAGACCTGTCTCCTTTTTTAAAAAGAGGCCTTTGTACATTTAAATATGTCTGGAAAACACCATTTTTGTAGGAGTTGAATAAAAACATCAGAGGATCTATAATTGCTTCAATTATACCCTTGATCATTGCACTGTTTACAGTGAGTAGTTTACTACTGAAATATTTCATGATGTGAAGTACAAGCACTGGTTGTGACGGCTTCCCTTCCTTGCGAAGCTTCTGCTGTCTTTTAGCCAAAGTATGTCCCACCATCGCTTTGGAGTAGCCATTCCATTGAAGATCATTTTTGATGACGTCGATTTCCTTCACGAGACCTTATTATTGCATTTGTGATCTTCATGTATAAATGATTCAGATATCAAGTACACTCCACTTGGTCTACTGCGCCAAAGGAAAGCAAACACCATAAAAAAGAAAAGAAGAGGTACACTCCTCTGGAAAAATCACTGAAAGCAACAATATTGGATTGAGTATGTGAATTTTCAATATCGAAAAAGTTGAATCAATTAAATGAATTGAAATCGTTTCAAATGATGGCATAACCTGACAATATCAGCCCCGACTCACCACTGTTAGGTAAGATTAGTCAGGGTTAATCAAATGCCAACCTATAAAAGTGTAAGGAAATATCGCCAATGACAAATGACTAATGAAAAAGCCTCGCGACCGTGACAGATGTTGTTATGAAAAGTGGGCATTAGTAGAACAAAGAGTCTAGAAACGTCTCCAATATCACAACGAAATCGTAAGTGAAAATGAATGTGCTGAGCATTAATTTAATTGCATCTTACTAAATATTTTGTTGGACGCTCTTATTTGAATAAAAAAACAATAATGTTCACTGATCTAGGATTGCGCAGGAATGCCGCAAGGCGGTGTTGCCCACTCTTCAAACTGAATATACGTATACAAAGCGGGAAAATTTTACGAAATCATATCAGAGTTGCACAAAGTTGAGTGTAAGAGAAATGTCGAGACATAGTTGATGATAATAATGAAATATATGTCCAAGTGGCCAATACTTGAAAATCCACGACGTGTATTAGAATAACACTATATTGTGAGGTTAGACAATTCAGAAAAGCGCTATGAAGAGCTTCCTCAAGTTTTTTCATACTGAGTGAATTCTATCTAATTAGAACTTGAAATAACAAATTCAAGAGCAATTGCCCATTTCCAATCCTGAGTTCCATAACGAAAATATTTAATTAATCGAAAATTACCAAGTGAAAAATAATTTTTCAAGAGCCCTCATCGGAAAATTATTGAAGAAATAAGTTCCTCTTCCCAAAATAATACAGTCAACATCAAATATCACAAAATACCATGTGTGAAGAATTTGAAAATCTTGGAATGTTACTTAGTGAACAACAAACAACTGAAACACCTCAAGATAAACAGTCCAACATAGTGTACAATTTGAACTGTGACAGCTGTACCAAATGCTATGTTGGTCATACCAGACGACATCTTGAAACACGCGTTTCAGAAAACATTTGACACTCTAAGAAACTATATTTTGAACATGAAAGAGAACTTTTGGCTTTCTACTACTCCATCTTGATATAGAAAAGGGGACGAGGGAATCTTCCAAAAAAAGGAAGGAAGTAATCAATTTGATGTAGATCAAGCAAAGAAGTAACTTTTAGACACAAACTGAAAGAAAGTCATCCTGAAACAGCTACTTTCATATAATGTTATCCAATTTGGTACTGAAGAGCCTTGGAACAAGTGTCTTAAGATGAAACATATATGTATACCAGTGACGATGACAGTGTTCCATGTAAGTGCAATTTGTTACCATTCATTTAAAGTAGAACAATGAATGTTTAAAATACAAACTGAGTAGAGAAAAGTATCTTCTGTATAATTCAGTGTTCATATAGAAGTATTTGTTTCGAAAGAATTTTTTCCTTTCGTGTAATTCAATGTTTATATGAAAGTAGCTGTTTCAGGAGGGCCTTCTTTCAGTTAGTGTCTGAAAGTTACCTCTTTGCATGATTCACACATCCATGTATAGATTTACTCATTTCCAAATTGATTACTTCCTTCCTTTCTTTGGAAGATTCCCCATCTTTTTTGTGTCGAGATGGAGTAGTAGAAAGCCAAAAACTTTCTTTTCCAAAAATTAATCACTCTTAAAAAATATAACCCCTTCAAATCATACCAGTATTATTGACAAAGAATCAAATCTAAGAGAATATGAAATAAGTTTCAAAAATCCATACCAATTCTTTTTTCTCAACAAAAAAAGTGTTTCTATTTCAATAATAATAATAATATATATCTCACTTGTTGCCCAGTATGAAATCATTACAATGAACATATCCATACAGTATCAATAACCCTCTAGCTCTAGTTGCGTATGGGTGGTCTTGTTGGTTTGCCCTAAATTTTTCTCTGTTATTATAAACGTTGATATATATCTCATATATATACAGTCCAGCTCTTTGAATGAATTTCTGCATTAGTGTCGCTATCCTAAATTAGCAATTATTCTGACTGCGCGCTTTTGTAAATTGAATACTCTTTCAGCAGAGAAGCTCATACCTCAAATGAAGATTACATAGCGCAATACAACCATTTGTCTGTGATGAACCAGTAAAGAAGAAAAAACATTGATTTTGCCGATATGAATATGACACAATACAGCTGTGAATATATGTATAGACCTTTTCGGTAAAATCGTTATGGATAGAAGGGATGTAGTAAGTTATTGATGGGTAGGAATAGAAATATGAGACAACGAGCTGAGATAATAGTTGATTATTCATTACTGAACGAACACATGAATTATTCAATGAAATAATTTATGTTAATTATTTTCCACTATATTTTGCTCAATATTTCACTTTAACATTCATCATTATGCATGATTTGATGATACAAAAACAGTTCGAATGAATCATTTGTCAATGAAGTTCATTGAATTCCGAAATGACTACATATCACGTCGAGTACCATTGTCCGATTCCTACATTTTGGCCACCGCGGAAGATTTGAGGAAAACGTTAACTGTGAGATAAACATATATATTTTTTTAAAACTCTGTGAAGAAGTTGACGATTAAGTACGATTAAGATATCATTTAGGACTTGTTACAAGAACTCCTGTTTAAGGAGTTTCTGCAACAGAATTCGTCTGGGTACTAAAATTCAGAAAAAATATGAAATATAAAGCAGAATGTACAATTTTTATGAAGATGGAGTGCTTACTGTCATGACAATATTAACACAACCAGAGACGAGATGTAGAGAAAATTTAAACTAACAAAATAAGAACAGAAACTATCTAATGGAAATGATATGTTAAACTGCCTGGGTTTTTGAGGCTAGTTCAGAAAGATCCATGAAGACGACGAGTTCGACGACGACGACAAATTCCAGTACCGACTCAAGTACATGGAACCAGATTCACTAGCACAAGAACTCATCTAAAGTTCTCCACTTCGATATATCGATTCATAGAGAAGTATTTAGATGAGCAATCATCCTAACCAAGAATAATTTGATTTCAACGAGATTTTTCTCAGTGGCTGTGCCAGTCAGTGATATTGTTGAAATTTCTTCTTGAAGAACACAAAATTGAATATGAAACGTTTGTATGACGTACAGTGATACAAACAGCCAGTGAGGATAAAAATAATCACAAAAAAAAATAATTTTTTAAAACACCATGTGCTTGGAAACACCATTTTAGATCATTCGAATGGGTGTCACGAACAGAGAGACTATGGATTGGTAGATACGAGCATCACTATTTTTTATCTTCTATGTAAGAATTTTATTTCAACTTTACGCGATGACTGATTCTCGATTTTTTTTGTAGTAGTGAACACAATCATTAATAGTGATATCTTGTGAGAATGAAATGTCGAACTATAAAGGTGAGAGCGGATCACCCCATTAAGTTACTGTACACTGCTTCTGCTTTAATTATATTATTCTTCAGGGTATCTTTGATATTCACTAGGGATACGATTCAACTATTATCCAGTTTGAAAGTTCCTACCGTAATGAAATTGGTGGTTTACGATGGAGAGGTTTTGTGAAAAGTATCATTACTGCAATACTGCTAACTTTTTGATTTCAGTTATCAGTGTCCTGCGAATAGCATGTTGAATAAATATAAATCTAATGAATCATTTATACAGAACTGAGTCTCTCAACTTGAAAGATCTAACCCAGTTCAGCTTCATAAATTCTTAAGTTGAAATAATCCTAGTTGTAGGTTGCCATGAACTATGATACAAGGGGTAAGTTATAACTCGATAATTCGTTGGAAAAATCTGAAGAAATATCTAATAATTTCAGCAGTTTTTGATTTGAAAATATATGAAACTCATGAGGAAATCCACCCAACATCACCTATATGGGAACCAAAAAATATGCTATGAGAAATTCCACACGAAGCTTTTTTTCATTGCTCTCAGAAAATGTGTTGTCCAAGAAAAATTGTATAGTCTATGTACTTCAAACTCTTCGAAGACAGGGGAAGAAAAAATCTGTCGATGAGTTGTGAAGAAATTAAAAAGATGGGTCCTCTTTTATTAATCGCTTCGTAAATGGTCTTCATTGATTTTGCTTATCTGAGTATTCGAACGAAAGTGTTTCTGGATAAAAATAATCTAACTGAATATTTGAAGATGGTGATGTTATTTTCCAGCATTAATTGTACAGCTTGTCGAATATCAAATATTGATCTTTTCCAAGAAATCCATATAGTAATTTATTATTCAGCATTTTTGGAAAGTAGTCTGAAGTAATTATGTTGAAGAAAAACGCACCTAGAACGCTCCCTTGGAGAAAGTTTTATACAAAGCCAGACTATCCCTATAGACATGTCTAATGATTCATGGTAAAACTTGAAGTTTAGATCCCAAAGAAATCCATTGGATTTATGTGATGATTGTCAGACGAATGATCACTTATGGTGCAATTGCTTGGTGACCGAAGGCTTTACAGAGAACGGCCCAGGCGAAGCTTTCTGGCTTACAGAGACTTGCTTGTCTGACCATCAGTGGTGCCATCAGTACCACAATGTCAACGGCCATGGAGATCCTTCTAGATCTATCTTCTCTCCACATTTTTCTGGAGAGAGAGAGGCTAGATGGACAGCATATAGATATGTGCAAATAAATTTAATGCAGAGTGCAACAGACTGTCAGTTGACACTGGAAGTCACAGCATTCTGGAAATGACCTCTGACTTTATGCCTCCAACTGTCAACTACAAACTGCCTTATAAAGAGAAGATAGTTAATGCAATGAGGCTGCTGACTTTCTTGCAAAGGAGGATGCTGCAAGCAGCTTCATCGGACCAGAACCTGTCATTGGCATCGTATCACGCTTTCCCAAACAAAGATTGAACACCTGGATGGTTTCTTTAAAAAGCTGGGTTTATTTGGTAGACAGTGAATAGGTGTGAGCCACCATAAACCCTTACGGGTTGCGGTGTAGGATCGAATAGACTTACTCACTTTGGACCTAACTTCACTATGTTTTCAAGTTCTTTCACGGCCCAGCAAAACCTGCGGTATCCCTACGGGTCTTCAATGAAAGCATACCATTCACGTAAATATTGAAAAGCAGGTAACCCAGGTTTTGGGGAACACCATACTAAATAGTGATGATATATATCAGTGAAATGGAAATTTCTATGTTTTTTACCACTTTTATTTTTATTTAATAAACAAAGTTTATTGTATAAGTTTGAGAATGTTTGTATGGGACGAAACTGCAGTAACGTTAATTAGAAGTAAAAGTGGTAAAAACATAGAAATTTTCATTTCTCTTTTCATTATGATCTCCTACCACATAGCACCGGCTACATCAATCAATTTAGTGTTGATATTGTTGTGAGTTGATTCTCTCTTCTTGAACTGATGTCGATGTTGCAAGTGGTATTGAAATAATTTAATTTTTTTTATTGAAATAGTAACTGAACATTTATCGTTTCGAATGCTTCGGAAGAATCCACGAAAATACAAAAGTTTGGTCAATCTTCCTTCATTGCAATAGATACATTTGGAGTAAGTGTCAGTATGGCATCTTCTGTTGATTTTTCTTTTATGAACCCGAATTGTTTTTCAGAAAATAGATGGGACTGACACATTTTTTAAATTATTTTCGAAAATTTTGACGGTGAAGTTATCAACTATTCTATTGAAAAAACTTTTCCTTCACCACATGAAATATACCGTTTATATACGCACATTTCACTGACCAAGTTAATTAGTTATTATTCTTGATCATTGGTCCGCTGGCCACCACGTTTTCTTCCACTTTTTTTACAACCTCTTGTTGTGAAATTTCACTCAACATTTCACAGAACCGTGACAGGTGTTTTACTATACTTACCCCTCTTCAGGCATATTCGGTCTCATGTATCTGTGTTCACATAAAATATTTCATGGAATATAATGTAGAAATAGATTCTCTGACAAAGAATAAATTTAAAACAAGCAATGTTCCCAAACATCGGAACTGCAGCACTTTCTGCGACGCGCGTTTTTTCAGCTAACTTGACTCTGAAACTGGTCTCTATTTATATCTGAAAGGACATATTTCAACTGTCATTTACAAACACAAATCAATGATTTCGGATGTATATTCGTGGAAAATTTTCTCTGATTCTAATAGAGCATTTAATTCAAAGTTAACATTGGACTGGATGAAATGGTACTTTTTTACTGTTCATAGTTCTTATGATACAATTTGTAAATTCTAGGCTTTCGAAAGCATCCAAAAGTCTAGTGTTGTACCGACATCTACACCTTTGGACAGTTTACAATCATTCTATAGCCGTTCTTCAACACGCCTTGTAGAACGTCCATATAATTAATGAAACCAATATAAGCAAAAAAATGCTATATTAATAACAATTTCATTTGAGATGTAGTTGAAATAAATAGGTGCTTTTAAAGCGTAGTCGATGGATTATCAATTGCATCATTACAAGTTAACTTGGTTTGTGATTAACAGATTCATGTCGTCTTTCATTTAGGGTACATACCGATATTTATATTCTGAGCGCTATATACTTCATTCTCTAAAATGTAAACAATATCAAACTTTTGGCGAAATCAATAATTATAACAAAAGAAACTCGTGCACATTAAATATTCCTAATGGTTCATCCACTAAGATTGAGAAAAGGGTGAATCATAATCTCACTCAAATCACTTACCTGACTCTCTGAAAAATCTTGTCTTAAAAAATGTACGAAATTACTGAAAGGAAAAATATACAAGTTCCTTGAGGCATATTTTGAGGAACAGCTCTGTATTGCACTCCACTTTGGTTTTACTTGAGATTTTGTAATATATTTCCATCTTCTATTATGTCTTTCATTTCATATATTATTCATATATCTTAACTCTTATTTATATGGTGTTTTCGTTATCATTCAGAATAGATTGAAAATATGTAACTACTGCACTAGTATATATTGACAACTTCAATACTTTGTATTGCAGGTCTTATGAATGATGATTGTTTTGATAACAATACAAGGTATGTTGGACATACTTGACGAGTTATTAAAATCCGTTTCAAAGCACACAAGGCGAATATTAGATTTCGTAGGCAGTAAAGCATTACTTAACAGACCTGGAAGACTATCCATACACCAAAAATGTATTCGGAAATAGCAAAATGTATTGTGGAAACGCTAACGATGAAATGCGATAAATGAAGAGTGTTGCAGATGTGATGTGTGGAAATAGTGTTTTTGTTGGATTCAATTTACGCCAGAGGTAACAAATTCTATCTTTCAGATCAAATGAAAATTCAATTTGTGCCAGTATCGGTTTCCACTCGATGGTTAACCCGAATTCGAAGTGGAAATAGGAAAGGAACTTAATTAGATTTTTGTGATGGACGAATCTAGCGTTTTATTTTGATTTGTTTTACATATTCTATCGTAGAGAAACGGTTGAAAAGCGATTGGTTTTGATCAGATGAAATGGAATGGGGATAATTATCTCAAATGTCAATTATAAACTACTTCAACTATAATTTGAACAGCAATTTATTTGAATTTTATAGAAATGATTCAAGTTCTTTTTGTGTTCAATCAATGAAGGCTAAGTTGGGATATTGAGTTTCCTAAAGATTCGTATTTCAAAAATTTCATACCGCATACTCCTATTGTCAGGTATTGAAACACAAGTGACTTATTGTTCATTTTAGGTTTTCTGAATCCATTTATGAAAGTATCATTATTTGAAAAGTTTTTTCAATTTTCTTCTCCTGAGGATGCTAACTTTGTTGGCGAAACGCGCGTCGAGTGCAAAAATATTAGTTTGGTGTTTGGGTAATTGATCAAAGAA
>WOGP01003295.1:1221-15405 GCA_015342065.1 Leptinotarsa undecemlineata
AGTTAATAAGATAAAATTCCATCTTATAAAAATTACATTTCATTAGTTCGGACTTCCATTGTCTAATATGATATAAATTGATTTGAAATCTATGAGAGAATCTGTAAAAAATTAAAAAGATTAGCTGAAAAATAACAATTATATTAAACTGAAATACAGTTATTTGCTTAAAATAATTGTTATTTTTCAGCTAATCTTTTTATTTTTTTTAAAGATTCCTTCAAGGATTTCAAATCAATTTATATCATATTAGACAATGGAAGTCCGAACTAATGAAATGCACCATGAAACATTGTCAACTACCTTCATACAAACGTTATAAAAATTGACTAAAATGTACAGCCATGAGTATTTTACAAATTTTAAATCATATAACTGACATGATAGAATGATAGATAGATAGATACATTTATTTCAACAGAGTATTTTATAATCATTCACAGGAGTGGCAGATTATTTTTGTCTGAGAAATATGTCAAAAGGAAAATTGTAAAAGTATGAAATATGTGTACATATAAATCTAAAAATGAAGCATTCAAAATGAATAGCTTCAAGTTTCAAACATGATTACAAACATATCAAAATGTGCGTCATATTGCCCATGATTACTGAAAGTAGAGATAATTTCTGTAAATACATATCTCAATTTTGAATAAAATTTGTTTCATAAATTTCCACAGGCCAGAAAATATTCATCAGTATTGTAGGGCTCTAGATTACATAAGAATTTTCTAAAAGGTTTCAGAAATCTGTTAGCAACGACAATATCTTTTATGTTTTTCGGAAGATTATTATAAAATTTCATTCCAGCATAGATAGTGCTACGTTCATATAGGAATTTTGCATGGATGGGATATGAGAAGTCTTTTTTTGTCTTGTTCCGTAAATATGCGTTTTGCGATGTATGTCAAAATGGCCTGGATGATGAATTTTATTGATTCATATATATATATAGATTGTTGACACAGTAAGTAGTTTGTTGATCTTAAAGGCTCCTCTGCAGGAATCTCTTGTATTTTTATTAAAGGTTATTCTGATAATTTTTTTTTACCTAGGAAAACTATTAAACCCATGACATGAGCCCCAGACAGGACCGTAGCGAAAAGAAAAACCAGGTGGGGAGGGAATCCAAATTTTCCCAACTCCACCAGCAAAATTTCCCAACTTTCAAAGAAATGAAAGCAGAGGAATTAGTTACTACTATAATATATTAATTTTCTTACTATCCAAAGATTGGCTAAATGCCAATCTTCACTGCCCGAATTTTCACAACTATTCCAAGTCGACAAACAGCGAAAAGTTAGGAATTTTGTAAAATTGTCACTTCTGTTTTCTTACTTTGGAGAAATTAAACTTTTTTGAAGATTTCAAACAACTCAGAATTCTCTTCAAGTTATGCATGTTGGGAAATCCCAATCTTCTCCTGATTCTTTCCCTTTTTTTATTACGTCTCCTTTTCTTTTCTCTTTATTTTTTTTAATTTATATTCATTTTTTTATTATTTCTTTCTATCTTCATGGCACAAAATTTTCCAACTTTTTCCCAAGTCGAAAAAGCAAGGGAGGAAGGTTTTCCCCCCCACCCCATAGCGACGACCCTGGCCCCAGATGATTATCCATTGTCTCACAGCGTCGTAAAAATTCGTATAATATACTGTAACTAGTGCTTCAAGATTAACATTTTTTTTAGAACTCTCATGGCGTATGTTACCGAGGATAGTTTATGGCAGAGGTTGTCTATCTGACTACTCCAACAAAGTGTCATCAATGTATATGCCTAGAAACGGTATACAGAATTAAAATGAACAGAAAAACTTATTTGAGACAACAAATCGTGACATATTTTTTCTTTAAATAAGTTATTGGGACTTGAAAGAACTCTGGACTCCGAGTGCACGAAAACTTGCTGTGAATCCATTATATCACAAACGCTCGAAGCAATGTCAAATGAAAACGTCAAATTGACTTGCGTACGAACCTATGAAATGATCGCGAATGTTGTGACAAAAAGTCTTATTATTTGTAAACATGATTAATGAAAGGTATTTGGTTTATGTAAAAGTTGTAGAGTTTGATGTAGTAGGGGGTGTTGGTTTCTGACATCAAACTTTGATCTTTTGTGTCATTGGCAGTACTGAATTGTTATTTTGGCAACAATGTTCATTTTTCGGAATTAAAGTCGCGATCAAACAAGCGTGTTTTATTCCCGTACAGTATTTCAGAAGTAGAGATGTGTTGGAATTTGAATAACAGTTGGAGCGCGATTTTATGATAGCGTACCATCGAGGTATTCAAGGATGTGTTACACGACAATATTTTGCAATAGACAGTATCGCCGAGTAATGTATCAAGTCGCTTCTTCGCCTCAGTATACTATAGTGAGTATCAATAATGTATGGTCGCTTGCACTAGTTTTCGTCTTTCGTTCCTATTGAGGCACCAAATCTCTGTCGCGGTGCTTTGCTGTGGGTAATAATGGAACGCGATCGCGATATATCATCCGCAACTCTTTATGGAACTTTTTGGCATATGTATTACACACAATAATATAAAAATACGAAAACTTTTTTGACTGAAATTTATTCGAATGATTTATCATCAGGTGAATGAGATGTATGAAACGGAAATTTTGCTTCATGAAATTAAAATAAGATCAAACACAAAGATGAAATAAATAGGTAAATAAGATTACTCGAAATAAAATAAAAATTCTACATGAAATGTTGCAGACGTTCCATATCACGTAGTCTGATCATTCCTTTTCGTGCAGTTTTGTTGTGGAGTATTTAACGGAATATTTTCCAGTCCCGTCAAAACTTGAACGTCCAATAAGGGAGCGATATTTCCCATCTCTACTCTGGAAATTTCTGTAGATGACGTCCGATTAAAAGCTTTTAATTAGGTACCACTTCTTATTGAATTTCTATAAAAAATTCAGAACCGACATGCGCGTGAGAGAGAGAAAGTTATGAAACAGAATGAGAGGTGGTCGAATGCGCCTGAGAAGGACGGAGGAGGCGATGTTAGTCAAGACACAGCATAGATTGTGGTCAAGAGTAGAGAGAGAGAGAGGAGAGAAAGAAAAAATACACCTTTTTGTCTACCTACCAGCCGTTATGTCTACTCCATAAAGCACGTATATAGGTGTTCTCTGGTCTACTATTCATTTTCATTAGTGTTTACCTTAACCATACTAGTATTGATCACAGTTCAGATTAATTATTCTGATTGTAAGTAAAGAACTAGATAATGACTACTGAAAATTGTGGAAGACTAATTAAAGAGGAGAAGGAGGAATGTAATGCAATCCAAAGGATCATCACACAATATGAATTAGAGCCAAAACAAGTCAAAAGTGAAGATCTCATTGATATTGTTGATCATGATTTGAAATCTGAAAGGTACTTGGAAGAAGTGAAAGAAGCCTCAGATTGTGAGGTGTGTGGAGAAGGTTTGCTTAGTCCAACTGATTTCTTCAGCCCTGATCATTTGAGATTCTGTTGTAACTGTCAATGCCAGAATGGGTCTAATGCTATGCAAGGCGAAGATAATACTCTAGATTTGAAACAACTTACTTCAGGTAACATTTATTTTACTGAAGGTTTGAGAAGAAAGAACCAAAAATGTCAATGGGTGCCAAAAAACATATATTTTCAACAAAGTTTTGTTCTAAATCCTAGCAGAAAATTATATCTGCAGAACTGTTCTACAATGACTGAGATGATTCAAGTAACACCTCATTGGGAGATTTTCACAGAACAGTTTACGAAACTGTGTTACGTGTTTCACTGAATGTGTTTAATAAGAACTGAATTCTACCTAGTTTATGCTTCTTATATACATTACTAATTTAAATTCTTTTCTCATACATTAACTAATATTTTCACATTCTAGAAACAGATTCATTCAATTGGAAATGATAATTGAAACTATATATAGCGGTGAATTGGCGCATTGGTAGTACACCCGATTCACAATCAAAATATCTTGAGTTCGTTCCCAACTTCGACCAGATATTTTTCTCAAGCTTAAGTCGAAATTTGCATGAGTTTTTGTGAAGATTGTTTAATTATTATCATGGATAGTATTAACATTATCAGTTGATGGCAGTCTGAGTCATCTCCTGATAATGCTAATTTTGTTAGCAAAACATGCTCTGTTCTGGTGTGTGAAAAATGTTTTCAATAGATTGTTGGATAAACATTTTGATGAGATTTAGAGGTATAGTTTATTCTTTTTTGTGTACTCAGAGGGATGTCTATGTATATGAAAGGTTTGGGAAGTGACTTATTATTGATACTGTTGAAAATCCTTGTTAATATTGAATTCTGAGGCATTTCAGGTGAAAAGTCCAATTTAAAAAGAAATATTTTGATTTGAAAATGAAACGTTTCTCCTGACCTATCGTAAATGTTATTATTTACTGAAATAAGTTGCTATTATCCTCTCTTCATAAAACTATTTTTTACAGATCCTGGAATCGCTTTATTTAAAACCCAAGAAGAAACAATTGTTGATAAGACAGAGGAGATTATCAATGAAAATATATACACTGGCGAAAAATCGTTTCAGTGTAAAATCTGCTCCAAATCATTTAATCGAAGTAGTATTTTGAAAGGACATGAAAATATACATACTGGCGAAAAATCTTTTCAGTGTAAAACCTGCTCTAAATCATTCAGTCAAAGTGGTAATTTGAAAGTACACGAAAAAATTCATACTGGCGAAAAACTGTTTCAGTGTAAAATCTGCTCCAAATCATTCATTGGAAATAGCGATTTGAAAAGACATGAAACAATTCATACAGGCGAAAAACCGTTTCAGTGTAAAGTCTGTTCTAAATCATTTAATCGCTGTGGTTATTTGAAAAAACATGAAAAAAATCATACTGGCGAAAAACTATTTCAATGTAAATTCTGCTCTAAATCATTCATTCAAGATATTGTTTTGAAAAGACATGAAAAAATTCATACTGGTGAAAAACTGTTTCAGTGTAAAATCTGCTCTAAATCATTCCGTCAATACGGTAATTTGAAAGAACATGAAAAAATTCATACCGGCAAGAGACCATTTCAGTGTAAAAGATGCTCTAAATCATTCTTTCGCAAAAGTTATTTGACAATACATGAAAAAATTCATACTGGTGAAAAAGCGTTTCAGTGTAGATTCTGCTCCAAATCTTTTATTCGAAAGACTAGTTTGAAATTGCATGAAAAAATTCATACTGGTGAAAAACCGTTTCAGTGTAAAATCTGCTCAAAATCATTCATTACGAATACGGAATTGAAGCAACATGAAAGAATTCATACAGGTGAAAAACCGTTTCAATGTAAAATCTGTTCTAAATTATTCCGTCAGTGTACTAATTTGAAAAGGCATGAAAAAATTCATACTGGTGAAAAACCATTTCAATGTACACTCTGCTCCAAATCTTATATTCAAAAGTATAGTTTGAAATTGCATGAAAAAATTCATACTGGTGAAAACTCGTTTCAATGTAAAATCTGTTCTAAATTATTCTGTCACTCTAGTAATTTTAAAAGGCATGAAAAACTTCATACTGGCAAAAAAACCGTTTCAGTGTAAAATCTGCTCTAAATCTTTTATTCAACAGGCTAGTTTGAAATTGCATGAAAAAATTCATACTGATGAAAAACCGTTTTAGTGTAAAATCTGCTCAAAATCATTCATTACAAGTGAGGAACTGAAACATCATGAAAGAATTCATACAGGTGAAAAACCGTTTCACTGTAAAATCTGTTCTAAATCATTCAGTCAGTCTAATGATTGGAAAAGACATGAAAAACTTTATACTGGCGAAAAATCATTTTAATGAGAAAACTGCTCTTTTCATTCAGTTTGTGTGGTAGTTTGAATATATATGAGAACGTTTATATTTATATATATATATATTTCTTTTCAAAATAAATGTGTTTCCTGAATTTATTTTATTTATTTATTTATTCAATCAAGTTTTCCCAGAATCAATATTTCATTATATAATTGATTTTTTTCAAATCTACCTGTTTAACCAGATATAATCATTTATCTAATTAAGTTTTATTATCATCTACTGTTACATAATATACATTGACAATGGTTCAATGTACCAGTCCAACTGATTTGGCCGTTACTTGATGAAAATCCATAAAAATTTCTAAAACTACACCTCATGATTTGATCTCCACAAACCTTATTTGAAAAATATATCATGACATGTTTCACTATCACAGTAGCTTTGTCAAGTGATTTGAATACTTAAAGTTGTTTCTTACACTAATATTTATATACTACAATTAACCATAATTGAGACTACATTAAAAAAATTACATAAACTACATCAATAATAATTCGTTCTCGGTTTTTAAGAAAACAAGTTCAATGATGGTGATCTCTTCAAATCTAGTTGGTCATTCTTTAGAATGTTTGAATATTTGAGTTTATTAATTTCCATTGCTTCCAAATGATTCAGTATCAAACCTCAATTTTTTATGTGCGAAATTTCGAACTCTTCGTTAAAGATATGATTTTCTTCTAGAATGTTGAATTTTTCTCATTTATATAGTTCGTATGATGTTCCTGGATCCGATTCTAAAATGTTCTGCCCGTTTGACCAATATATACCGTTCCACACCGAATTTGGATGTTTTATTATTTTTAACTAACTTTATCAAAGTATTACTTATGCAATTTTAATATCTATTTTCCTCAAAAATTAAGCCACTTTTTCCGTTGGTTGTCCAAAATACGTTAAAGCTCTATAATTTTGATTATCTACTTTATCAATAGGAAAAACGCATTTGCGTAGACTTTCTTGGCAAATAATTTGTTTGTTAATTCATTACGACGATACACATGACGTTCAATGTAGTGTGGAGTTTAGTGGAGTATTTAAAGCAGCATTTTTCATTTGCGTCAAGACTGGAACATTTCAATAATGGAGCGTTATTTCCCATCTCTATTCTGGAAAATGAAAGATTCCAGTACGCCTACTCAGTGTTGCCACTAAAAAATTTCCGGGTCTAAATCGACTGACATTTTCTACACCTTTTTTGGAATAATTCAAAGTCGAAACAGTTAGAATTTGATTCCTGGATGTTCCTGGATATATGAAACGAAGTATTAAAGTTGATATGAACAAAAATAAAAAATTTAGGTTGTTCAATTGTTCGAAACCTGTCACCTATATATATGTTTACCTGTTGTCACAAACATAGCATTTCAGTGTTCAGTTTGTATTGGCCGAGTAGTTACGTTTTGATAGTGTATTCTGTAGGTGTTGTATGATATCTTTTTCCGTACCATTATTATTACCAGAGGATGTTCCAGGTGCCCTATTGAAAGACAATTTATTGATTGAAGGCTTTTCAGTTGCAGAACTGCAAAGATGATTAGACTTTTTCCATCAGAACGATCGTGTTCTACTGAATACAATAAACAATAAGCGAATATAACAATAAAATTTCATATGTTATATGACGTGATGGTAAAATGACAGGTTTACCACTATTTAACAACGTACAAACCTAAAATTCCCTAGGACTTTTTATTTTTGTCCATATCAACTTTAATGCTTCGATTCATATATTTGGAAACATCTAGAAATCTATAAAATTGAAAATTCTATCTGTTTCGACTTTGAATTATTCCAAAAAAGGCCTAGAAAATGTCAGTCGATTTAGATCCGAAAATTTTATAGTTGCAACATTGAATAGAAGTACTGGAATCGTCCATTAGGTAAACCTTCTTATTATCGAATTTCAATAAAAAATCCAGAACCGACAGGCGCGTGAGAGAGAGAGAGTTATGAAACAGAATGAGTGGTGGTCGATTGCACCTGAGAAGAAAGCGATGGTTAGACAAGAGGATAGAGAGAGAAACAAAAAAATACATCTATTTTCTAGCTACGTGCCGCCATATCTACTCCACAGAGCACGTTTATAAGTGTTATCTGGTATACTCTTCATTTTCATTAGTGTTTAACTGTATCATACTAGTATTAATCATAATTCAAATGAATTATGATTGTGAGTAAAAGGTGACCCTAAGATTAGAAGTGACAAACCCACGTTGTTCCTACATATTGCTTTGTCCCGCCATTTTGAAAATTGAACTAGATAATGAATACTGATAATTGTGAAAGAATAATTAAAGAGGAGGAGGATGAGGAGGAGGAATGTAATGCAGTCCAAAGGATTATCCCAAAATATGAATTAGAGTCAAAACAAGTCGAAAATGAATATTCCATTGATGTTGTTGATCATGATTTGAAATCTGAAAGGTACTTGGAAGAAGTAAAAGAAGCCTCATATTGTGAGGTATGTGGAGGTTTGCTTAGTCCAACCGATTTCTTCAGCCCTGAGCATTTAAAATTCTGTTATAACTGCCAATGCCAGAACGGGTCAAATGCTATGCAAGGCGAAGATAAACCTTTGGATTTGAAACTACTTACTTCAGGTAACATTTATTTTACTAAAGATTTGAGAAGAAAGAACCAAAAATGTCAATGGGTGAGAAAAAACATATATTTTCAACAAAATTTTGTTCTAAATCCTAGTCCTTAATGATTTAAGTAACACATTACCTCGTTATATGTTTCACTGAAAGTTTTTAATACGAACTAAATTCTACCTAGTATATGCTTCTTATATACATTCTGATTTAAATACTAGTGTCTTTTCATATATTAACTAATATATTAACATTCTAGGAACAGACTCATTCAGTGGGAATGTAATTATTGAAACTATATATAGTGGTGAATTGGCGTAATGGTAGTGTACCGAATTCACAGTCAAAATGTCTTTAGTTCGCTCACAATCTCGGCCAGATATTTTTCTCAAGATAAAGTTGAAGTTGGCATGTATTTTGGAGAAAATTGTGTAATTTTTATCATGTATAGTATTAACATCATCCGTTGATGACAGTCTCTGAGTCATCTCTTGACGATGTTAATTTGGTTAGCAAAACATGCATCGAGAGACTATTTTTGTTCTGGTATGTGAAAAATGTTTTCAATAGATCGTAAGATCAACATTATGAAGAGATTTAGTACGAATACTGGTGAAAATCTATGTTAATGTTGAATTCTAAGGCATTTCAACTGATAAATCGAATTTTTTAAAAATATTTTGATTTGCAAATGTTACGTTTCTTGTGATCTATCATAAATGTAACTATGTACTGAAATAAGTTGCTATTATCCTCTCTTCATAAAACTATTTTTACAGATCCTGGAATCCCTCTATTTAAAACTCAAGAAGAAACAATTGTTGATAAAGAAGAGGAGGTTATCAATGAAAATATTTTGAAAAGACATGAAAAAACTCATACTGGTGAAGAAACATCATTTCAGTGTAAAATCTGCTCTAAATCATTCAGTCGAAGTGGTACTTTGAAAAAACATGAAAAAATTCATACTGGTGAAAAACCATTTCAATGTACACTCTGCTCCAAATCTTATATTCAAAAGTATAGTTTGAAATTGCATGAAAAAATTCATACTGGTGAAAAACCGTTTCAGTGTAAAATCTGCTCTAAATCATTCAGTCTAAGTGGTACTTTGAAAATACATGAAAAATTTCATATTGGTGATAAGCAATTTCAATGTAGACTCTGCTCCAAATCTTTTATTCAAAAAAATTGTTTGAAATTGCATGAAAAAATTCATACTGGTGTGAAACCATTTCAGTGTAAAATATGCTCTAAATCATTCTTTCGCAAAAAAGATTTGAATAGACATGAAGAAATTCATACTGGTGTAAAACCATTTCAGTGTAAAATCTGCTTTAAATCATTCTTTCGCAAAACTGATATGAAAACACATGAAAGAATTCATACAGGCGAAAAACCGTTTCAGTGTAAAATCTGCTCCAGATCTTTTATTCGAAAAGATACTTTGAAATGGCATGAAAAAATTCATACTGGTGAAAAACAATTTCAGTGTGAAATCTGCTCCAAGTCATTCATTCATGGAGGTGATTTAAAAAAACATGAAAAAATTCATACTAGCGAAAAACCGTTTCAGTGTAAATTCTGCTCTAAATCATTCAATTATGGATGTGACTTGAAAAACCATGAAAAAATTCATACTGGCGAAAACCTGTTTCAGTGTGAAATCTGCTCTAAATCATTCATTCGTTGTGTTGATTTGAAAAGACATGAAAGAAGTCATACTGGTGAAAAACCGTTTCAGTGTAAAATCTGCTCCAAATCTTTTTTTCTAAAAAGTAGTTTGAAATGCCATGAAATTATTCATACTGGTGAAAATCGATTTCAGTGTAGACTTTGCTCCAAATCTTTTACTCAAAATAAAAGTTTGAAATTGCACGAAAAAATTCATACTGGTGAAAAACCATTTCAGTGTAACTTCTGCTCTAAGTCATTCAGTCAATGTGGTAATTTGAAAGTACACGAAACAATTCATACTGGTGAAAAACCATTTCAGTGTAACTTCTGCTCTAAATCGTTCCCTCTACGTGGTCATTTGAAAGCACATGAAACAATTCATACTGGTGAAAAACCATTTCAGTGTAAAATCTGCTCTAAATCATTCAGTGACTCTGGTAATTTGAAAAAACATGAAAATATTCATACTGGTGAAAAATCATTTCAGTGTAAAATCTGCTCTAAATCATTCAATCAATGTGGTACTTTGAAAAGACATGAAAAAATACATACTGGTGAAAAACTGTTTCAGTGTAAAATCTGCTCCAAATCTTTTATACAAAAAAATAATTGGAAAAGGCATGAAAAAATTCATAGTCATTGAGAGATGTAACTTGATTCATACTGTTCAAAAGTCATTCACTCAAAGTAGGTTATTGAGAAATGAAAAACATGTCTGTCTGATATAATTCAATGTCCAGCTTGGTATTATGCGGGGAAGCAGTTGTTTTCCGGCAGGAATTTACCTGAATTCACAGTGTAGGTGCTTTGGGAAAATTGGATGTTTCGAGATTTATTTTCTTAATTGTTTACTAGTTTAACGGATGAAAAATTTGGAAAAACATTGCAAGATAGTTAAAAAAAATGAACACTATCCTATTAATGTAACCTTTGTGAGAGACATTAGACATTATTAGAAATTATTTATTTATTTTTATTACTATTCATTTTATTATATTTATTTATTTATATTACACTGTACTTATAGGTTTGACATATTGTATGTCAGAGAAATATAATGTTGAAAATATTTAACGTAAGTTCAGAGACATAAAGTTCAGAATGTTCTGAATTGTAGGGTTTTCAAGGAACTTCTCTGAACACGTTCAATATTGGCAACAAGAGTATGGTAGAGCAAGACTTGTAGCCAAGGATTGTACTCAGAAATTTGGCATCGCTTATTGAGAGACTTTTTCTCCAGTAGTGCAGTGAAACTCTTTTTGTGATTCTCAGGGGCATCTATTTTTTTTTACTCGAATGTGGGTACGCAAAGGTATGCATATAAAAAAGATGGATGCTCCTTGTAACTCGAGTGGTTGTTTTTATAGATAGACTGAACACTAAAAATAGAAAGCCGATGTTGGCAAGTTTTTTACAATAAAAGAATAGGAGAATGTACTGTTTTTTATTTAAACGAAAAAAAAATTGAATTAGATATAACAAAACCAATATTATTGAAAACATAGGTCTTACTTACCTAAAAAATAGAGAGACCAACCATTTTTTCCGATTCCTTCAAAAAATAAGTTTTTGCTATTAGTTGCAGGGTTCTGCCAAGTTTAGGTGATCACGTCGATTCAATAATTACGAAGTTTTAGCGAAGAACGATGAAGTTAGTAGAGACTAACAAAATGTTGCAGAAAAAAACATTTTTATATTTCAAATTTAAGATAGATGAAATTGGCCGTGAGGCGGCATCTAGTAGAGAGTAGCCTAGGTTCAGAGACGGTCTTATAGTATAGTCATTGTCTATAGATTTAGACAATGGTATGGTAAGAGGTCTATTTTCGTAAACATTTATAATCAGTATAGCAGAAAAATGTTTGTCAACAAGATGCATTTCTTATGACATTGAAGGTATATCTCTCTCTCTCTGATGTAGTGGAGAGTGTTGGTTTCTGACATCAAACTTTGATAATTTAAATAGTTGGCAGTATTGAATTGTTATATTGGCAACAATGTTCGTTTTTCTGAAATAAAATAAGTCGTGATGGAACATATGTATCACACAAACTAATATACAAATACGGACTTTTTTGGATAAAAATTTATTCGAATGATTTATTATCAGGCGAATGAGATATATGAAATGGAAATTTTGCTTCATAAAATAAAAAAAAAGTCGAATACAAAAACAAAGATGAAATGAATAAGATTACCCAATATAAAATAAAAATTTTACATGAAATAACCGAAAAGCAAATGTTGCAAAGCGACGGCGATACGCATGACGTTCCATATCGCGTAGTTTTTGTTGCCGAGTATTTGACAGTCGAGTCAAAACTGGAAAGTTCCAATAAGGGAGCGATATTTCCAATCTCTATTCTGAAAATTTCTGAAGATGACATCCGACTAAAAGTGTTTAATTATGTATCTCTTTTTATAACTGAGTTTCTATAAAAACTCCAGAATCGACATGCGCGTGAGAGAGAGAGAGACAGAGTTGTGAAACAGAATGATGGGTGATCGAATGCCCCTGAGACGGAAGCGATGGTTAGACAAGAGAAGAAAAGGGAGAGAGAAAGAAAAAATAACATCTCTTTTCTAACTACGTGCTGCCATGTCCACTCCATAAAGCACGTATATAGGTGTTATCAGGTCTATTCTTCATTTTCATTAGTGTTTACCCTGTTTAACTGTGTCATAATATTATTAATCCTAATTCAAATTAATTATTCTGATTGGGAGTAAAGTGACAAACAAATCCACGTTGTCCCTACATATATTTTGAAAATTGAACTAGATAATGGCTACTGAAATTTGTGGAAGACCAATTAAAGAGGAGAAGGAGGAATGTAATGAAGTCCAAATGATTATCACACCATATGAATTAGAGCCAAAACAAATCAAAACTGAAGATGTTATTGATATTGTTGATCATGATTTGAAATGTGAAGGGTATGCAGAAGAAGTAAAAGAAGCCTCACATTGTGAGGTGTGTGGAGGAGGTTTGCTTAGTCGAACTGATCATTCGAAATTATTTTGTAACTGTCTATGCCACAATGGGTCTAATTCTATGCAAGGCGAATATATGGCTCTGGATTTGAAACAACTTACTTCAGGTAACATTTATTTTACTGAAGATTTGAGAAGAAACAACCAAAAATGTCAATGGATGCCAGAAACATATATTTTCAAAAAATTTTGTTCTAAGTCTAGTAGAAAATCATAACTATAGAACTGGCTACAATGACTGATTTAACTTCTAGTATCTTTTCATATTCTAGTTTCAGACTCAATTGAAAATGTAATAATTGAGTGAGTTGGGGCAATGGTAGTGCACACGATTCACAATTAAAAGATCTTGAGTTTCTTCCCAAATTTGAGCAGATATTTTTCTCAAGCTAAAGTTGAAGTTGGCATGAATGTTTGTGAATATTGTGTAATCATTAACATGGATAATGTTAACATCATCAGTTGATGACTGAGTCATCTCCTATTGATGCTAATTTGGTTAGCAAAACATGCATCGAGAGACTACTTTTGTTCTGGTGTTTGAAAAATGTTTTCAATAAATTGTTGGATAAACATTTTGATAAGATATAGTTTATTCTAGTTTTTTGTACTCAGAGGGATGTCATATATGAAAGGTTTCAGAAGCGACTTATTATCGATACTGGTAAAAATCCTTATTAATGTTGAATTCTCAGGCATTTCAACTGAAAAATCCAATTTCTTAAAAATATTTTGATTTGAAAATGATATATTTCTCGTGAACTATCTTAAATGTAATTATGTACTGCAATAAGTTGCTATTATCCTCTCTTCATAAAACTATTTTTTACAGATCCTGGAATTCCTCTATTTAAAACAAAAGAAGAAACTATTGTTGATAAGGAAGAGGAGATTATCAATGAAAATATGTTGAAAATACATGAAAAAATGTATACTGGCAAAAAGCCGCTTCAGTGTAGAATCTTCTTTAAATCATTCATTAGAAATAGTGGTTTGAAAAAACATGAAATGATTCATACTAGCGAAAAACCGTTTCAGTTTAAAATCTGCTTTAAATCATTCT
>WOGP01003296.1:0-15405 GCA_015342065.1 Leptinotarsa undecemlineata
AACTGAGTAGAGAAAAGTATCTTCTGTATAATTCAGTGTTCATATAGAAGTATTTGTTCCGAAAGAATTTTTTTCTTTCGTGTAATTCAATGTTTACATGAGAGTAGCTGTTTCAGGAGGACTTCCTTTCAGTTTGTGTCTGAAAGTTACTTCTTTGCATGATCTACACACCCATGTATAGAGTTATTCATTTCCAAATTGATTAATTGCTTCATTTCTTTGGAAGATTCCCTTGTCCTTCTTTTGTATTAAGATGGAGTAGTAGAAAGCCAAAAACTTTCTTTCCCAAAAATTAATGACTCCTAAAAATATAACCCCTTCAATTCGGAATTGTTTTTCATATGCGACTTTCATATGTCAATGAATTTCATCCAAATATGGAAAACTAAATGGAAAAGGCTGTCTTTCATTGTGTTTGAATATGTTTTCATGATTTGTTCCAAAAATATTTAGAATCGCCATGGAATAGTTGATTATTGATATTTGAAATGTGGTGATCAAAAATTCACATTGCGATCATTGGAGAAGACGTGAAGAAACAATCACCAATAGAGATGTATTCATTAAAAATATTTTCCACTTCTTCACTGCCGGCTATACCTGAAGTTGACTGCAAGTTTTTTATTTGAAATTGAACGCACTGAAGTTTTCATTTTCCGGTCAATCCTAAGATATTCTTTTGAATTATATGGTATAAAGAGCAATTATGATGTGCATGAATTGCTTGAAGCAACTGACGTATTTATTTGATGAAAATTAGGTCTCCGTCTATAACTTTTCAATTACCACATTATAAAACATGTTGAAATGAGAAAATTTTCTTCAATTTGTTTTTCTGATTGGATCACCCTATATAGACTCATACTTTATTAAAATATTATAGTTTTTCAACGGACAATACAGGATCAGTTCAATTATACAATTTTTCCATTTCTGAGGTTCGAAAATAGGACGTATTTATTTAGATAATAGACATAAAAAACATGTAGTTACACAGTTTATTCAATATTTTATTCTGTATTTCGTACATCAAGTCGGCCCGTTGTAGGTTTTCAGTTGAACACTTTCTTTTTTATCCACCGTATCCTAAAAAAGAAAATACTCGATAAATAACAGTACACAAGGTGTTCGAATAACGAAGGAGAACATTTGAAATTGTTAAATTCTCTGAATATGTTCCAAAATGGTTTGTCTTTGATGATTCTTAAGAAGCCGCTTTGTTCAAAAATATAGAGCGAACAATGACTACTTAATGCGTTGATGCAAGATTTCATAACATTTTCAAAAATATCAGAGTCGTTTCGTATTGATTTATATCCACCGTTTATTCGATTTCTCGAGCCTTTCACATTTGCCAATAATCCATTTTCAAAATCACTCAAAACGAATGATTCCAATTGCGTGACAACATTCCAGACAAGAATTAATAAACAAACAATGTTGTCTTATTTGCAAGATTTTTTCAAATATGACCAATTTCCCGGTAATTCGTTTTATATTTTTCAACCCCTAATAATTGAGAAATGAATCGGCTATGCGGCATTTTCTCTGAATTTTATTGTTATTTCCTCCATTTATTTAGAATTGTTTCCAAATCAGTTATAAAGATAAAATATATTGGAGATCATTCTTTAATAAACAAGCGGGGACTTCTGTACTTTGACAATTGATAACTGATCAAACTTTTAAACACAGTAACAATTAATTATTTTATCAAAAATAATATTACAATAAAACATAACTTTTTTTGGATTTTTTGCGAAACTTTCAATCACTTTATCATTGAAATTATTTAGGTTTTTATTTATTATAGCTCTGTGTACACTCATCATGGCCAGGCCATCAAATCGATATTCTGCCATGGTGCTTCTTAGCCATGTTTTCAGACTTCTGAGGCTGCTAAAGGATGGCTCTACTGTACAGGTCGTGCATGGTAAAGCGATTAAAATTTTAAATGCTTTTTCCATTTCGGGAAAGAAAAAATTTGTTTCAACTGTAAGATTCGTTAGATTAAACCTATCGTGCCATAATTGCTGCCAAAATTCGATTTCATTCTTTATGTTCGGTAAATCATAAAACTGGGCAATAGATTCACAAGTTTGTTTCAGATTTTCAGATGTCATCTTTTGCATCTGCGCCGGGTGTAACTTAGATAATGCGAATAATAGCGTGTTTTCTTCAGCAAAACGTACTTCAAGGGACGTGATAATTGAATCTAAGTATGGTATTACTAAAGACATCTTTCAGTATTCTGAAGGGCTTTCTGCTGGATGATTGCTTCCATGATATTTTCCAGTAATACGCGGCATTGATGTATTGTCCTCCTCCAGTCAGACTTTCTCCGCAATAGTACTAGCTTCCTTTATGATTTCGTCTGTCACTGTTTCCAGATTTTCGTAACAATAACTTGTACTTTAGGTATGCCGCATACACACACTACATTTGATCTCTAGTGGGGGCAACTGTCCCTCCCTGCCCCCTATTGGCGACGCCCTTGATACCAATCCACACGAGATCCAAAAGCGTCCAATGCATTCCGGAAAAGTCACTGTTCGGTGTGTATTTTGGCGGCGTCATCAGTCCTTATTTCTTTGAGAGCGACGTTGGCCAGGCAATCACTGTCAACGGTGGGCACTATAGGTCGATTATTACCAGTCTGAATTCGATAATCTGGACACCGATGACATGTGGTTTCAATTGAACAGTGCTACGTGCCACACAGGTCATGCTACAATGAATAGTCTGCACGAGCAATTTGAGGGCTTGGTCATCTCACGTGGAGGTGATGTGAACTGGCCACTGATATCATACGATGTGATCACGTTAGATTTTTTCTTGTGGTCACAGACGTATGCGAATAAGTCACATACCACAGCGGTCCTTAAAGCTGAAATAACCCATACCATTGGTCAAATTCCGTCTCATCCATGCGCCAGACTTTTTGAATGTGGACGTTTCAAATGTGCTCCACCCATAGAAGCCATAGCGGACATTTGAACGAAGTTATAGTCAACAACAAAATAGCATCAATAAGTCTTCTGAACGAATAAACAAATTTGATGATATCTCAGACGCACTTTGTATTATTCGAATTTGAAGACAGGGAGCGCTAAATGAGAAGTCCTAATATATTTCCTTCCTAAATTAGGTCTAACTGATTAAAATGAATAAGAATTACTTTATCTTTCAATGTAGGTCCATAAGCGTAAATGATACCGTCATCTGGTTGATTGGGATATTTTCGAGGCTTAACCCATCTTCTTATGAACGGTGCCAATAATTTTGGATCAACGTCTCTGGGATCCAAAGGTTTAGTGAGGAAACTAACAACTAATCCAATGAACATCGCAATAAACATTCCCAGTAAGCAATACCACATGTAGGACAGTCTGTATATCATGAATTGTTCACTGTAACAAAAGTAAAATTGAGTTAGATTGAGTTTTTGGTGTTTGATGTTTTTGAGTATTTTATTTACATATAATGACGAAAAATTGTGGAAAATAAATCGAATAGGCTGATTCTGGGTGAAAAAAATATAACTTGAAGCAAATGAAATCAAGCATGGAAAACCCTCAACTTCATGTCAACTCAATCTAGGAAATAAAAAGAAAAGACATAACTAAAGAAATATTTCCATATATTCCCGTTATTCAATGATTCAAAATGAATTCCTAATGAAGTTTATAAAAACACAACACGTATTCCACTGAAAACTAGTTTTCTACACAAACTAAATATACTTTTACGCTGGGATAAAACTGTGTCAAAACTATTCTCCGGATTTTTTGGCCGTAGTTTAATAGATTTCATGCCTGACGTTTCGTCCACAAGTGCACCAGAAATTATTGAAGTCGATGAGACAACAAACAGAATGCTTTAGTTGTCCTCATAGTAGATTCTACAGAACTGGTTGATACTACAGTCAGTATTCGGTTCCATTCCATGGTTGATGAGCGTATCTTCGATCCCATTGTTCCCAAATGTTGTGGAACGTGTACAATCAAGTGCTGGTAGCCAGATATTATCAATTGTAACTTCCTTTTCCTTCCATTCAAAATTATTTTTATGATTCTGAATTTTATATACATATCGTTTTATATACATCGTTGAGAGTTACTATCCAAGACATATAGTCTTGGATAGTAACTCTCAAGTTTTATCTACAGCCAGGTGCTTGTAATTCTCTCCGTAGTTCGGTAAACCCATAAATGGTTAAGGGCCCTTTGGAGTCCTCAGCTGACCTTAGACTCTTAGAAATTTCGATTTCTCTATTGGAGTTGAAGTGCTACAACAAAGAGTATTCTTTCATATTTCTCATCCGCAAGACACATCAGATCAACTCACAGTAAATAGTATTCCCAGCGTATCGGCTTGGCCAGCCAAAAAATCATAGTAGATCTACGAGAGATATTGAGAACAGTGCGTTTTTAACTCAGGAAGATCATTTCGAGTTCCTGAGACTGCCCTTCGTCCTACGAAATGTCCCAGCTAGCTGGAGCGCTTCGTTCATGGGTGTTATCCAAATTAACAGGCACAAAACATCTAGTATATCTAGACAAAGACCTTACTCGATTAGAACACGTAAGGGCTGCTGATCTAAAATAAAACCGACTAAATGTCACTTCATGCAACAAGAAATACGATGATAACACACGAAATACTTAGGGCATCAGATTTCTGCAGAGGGCTGTCAAACATATCCTGGAAAGACAGACTCAGTTACCGTTTGCGACTAAGTCTGTGTAATAATTGATTAACAACTCAACTCAACATCTTCAATCTAACCTAACCCAACGATTCGTTATTTATACAGTTTTTATATATTGGTGAATCTTATCGGGTACCCCATATTTTTCATTGATGTGAATTAACGAGTTATCAATTTCCAGGCATGAAGACAGGCATGTATTTGAGTGATCGTAAGAGTGAAGTCGCAAGACGCTACAACTCAAGTCACCTATAACCGATTGGCTCCCGAATTCAGCTTCTTGGGGAGACTCTACTAACTGAATGTTTGGTTATCCTCTTATTTTTTCGTAAATGGTGTGCTGGTGGTTGGGGCTTTCATTCAGATACATGTTTGGCTTCCGTTGATTTCCTATAAACTTCATAACTCAATGCCCCATCATCATGTCCTTTCACTAGTCTATTCAAGAAGACGATTGTTTCTTGGGTTTCTCGTCCCATAGTGAATTGAAATTCTGGGCTTACACAAATCAGGTATAGAAGAAATCCATTTAATTTTTCTTCAACGTACCACAGGTAACAATATGGCTTTTCAACAGCTTGTTACACTCGGAAAGGTACCTACGTTATCAATTTAAAAAAGACCTGAGTAGAACTCATAACTCAAGACTATATAGAGAAGATATAGACACTCAGGAACCAAGCAACAATTCCAAACGAATGGAAAAACAGGAAATTAACAATCATAAAGGCTAGCTGCCTACATCCAACACTGTATAAACTGCTATGAGGACAGTTAGAGTACTTTTTCGATTGTCAAATCACTTCTGATGTTGCCTAGCGCAGACATAGACGGAACGTGAGATATGAAAACCTGCAAACTACGGTCAAGAAACCTAGAGAGTAGCTTGGATATACTCTAAGTGTTGCGCTTTTGTTAACTCAAAAGAAAATTTGTCAATCAAGTTACTCAAATACGTTATCACAGACATTCATCAAATTTCATCTAATTCCATCACATATCATAACTCAAATTACAAAAATGAGAATCTGAACATACTTTCTTTCTGATTGATTTGGCCGTTAGTTGATGATGATCTCTAGTGATTCCTTGTATTAGTCCCTACGATTGGATCACCATTAACTTTGGTCTTTAATCCCCACAAATTTTGTAGAGATCAAATCATGAGGTGTTGATTATAAAACTAAACATTCTTGATTTGAAACAGTTCACTATCTAACCTGGTGTACTTACTCAGTATGCATCAAGTCATTCAAAATGAAAGGTTTTGGTGTGAAATGGTAGTGACAATCTTCTGTAGATACAGGCTTCTCTGGAAAAGTTACATCTCCAGATGCAATCAAAGATTGGGCTCTGAGGCAGACCCAGCACATGAAAATTAACGATGTTGCACTTCCGATCAGAGCACCCTGAAAAATGTAGTAATTAACATGGAATAATGGGAACCGTATTTCTGATAGCTGAAGTGAGACTGAACTAGTCTAGAATGAACTTGATATCCACAATCATCAACAGTCCAATTTCATATAGCAACAGCCTTATGTAGAGGAACGTGTGAAGTCATTAGTATTATCATGAAACTAACATCCAAATTGTCACTTCTCTGGAAATCTGATAATTCCAAGAAGAACCGATGTAAAAATTTCAAAACTCTACAATCCCAGAGATCCGAAACTCTCAGATATTAGCCCGAGAATATTATGTCTGACGATTTGGTTATGTCAAATATATTTTATTTCACAGTATTGTTACTGAAAATGTTATAAATTGGTTCGAAAAGTAGGTTGCAATACTCACCTTTGCATTCACCCACGGAAGTAGAATACCCATAGTAGAAAGACCAAGTGCTGGACCATTTGCAATTGAACCAATATTTATCGTGAGCTATAAAATAAAACACTATATGTGGTAACTTTTGATCAAGAATTAAAATAAATGACTCAAACAAAGTTTTAAAAAAAATCAATAAACAAAAATTCCGGATTTTGAAAAAATATTCATTGTTTGTATAGATATATTATCTGATGAGTATATTTATTCAAGCACATATGTATGTATATACGTATGTATGTGTGTATATGTATGTATATTTATATTTTTTCAAGTTTCAGTTCTGATTTATATTTTTTTGAATGCTATGTTCGTACGTACTTATATTTGAGTTACTCATTTTTAATTATTGTTTTTCGTACTTACTTATATTTAAGTTACTTATTTTTTATTATTGTTTTTCCCTGCTATAAACTTTGTATGTTTCTTGGGAATATAAATTGTTATTACTATTATAAAGGAATCCAACTTCTACATTCGAATTTTTTGCATTAACTTTTTATTTAAACTATAATTCATTCCGTATGTGAATAGTAAATTTTGATTTTTTCTAATATATAATCGATGTATGATATTTTTTTTTCATTCATTCATTTCAAAAAAACCACAATATATTTTCTGGCTCATTTATTTCTCCACATAACATTTTTTTTCATTCTGTGTTCATTTTGTCTTACATTTCCCTTCGTTGTTACCCCAATTTGTTATTATTTTACTATATGAATGTTTATTGGGTAATTAGCATTAATAAGTTTTGAGAGAAAATAAATTATTTGAAATGAAATCTCCCAAAGTATTTACAAAGGTGAATACCTGCCAAAAATAACTACTTCCCAGGCCAATACCACGCTAGATATTGAAGGCTAGTCTCGGAGCCTCATCTCGTGAACAAAGCCCCAAGCGGAGAAGAAACACGCCATGTGTCATTTCCATGACAGAAATAAAAATGAGTTGGAAGATTATATCGGGAAGATATACATACACATAAGAAATATGAATATTTCGAAAAGCTCATTTCTCAAAATACCTAAACTGTAGGTTCCTGCCTGCAAAAAACAACTACTTACCCGGCTGATAGCACTCTGGACATTGAATTATATTCGACAAGCACGTATGCATTAGTTATAGGACATGTATGATTTCTGTTAGCAAATACAGCGAATTATATCTCATTCAAAGATGTTTCAAAAAGAATTATTTTGCGAATCTAGTACTAAACCATGTTGTTTCAATAATTTGTGAAGTACAACGTAAAGAATATTTGTAGGAAAATATTGTCCACTACCTGTAACACCGCGCCTAACTTCTCTACTATGAAGACAAGTCCAATACATATTGCACCAGTTATAATAACTGTGGATTTCATCAAATAGAATGAGTGCTTCTCGGTTATTTGTTTATTGATGAAAGGTTTGTAGAAATCTTCCAATACGATCGCTGCCATTGCGTTCAGGCCGGTAGAAAGGGAACTGTAATTCAAAATTTTAGTATGTACTATACATCACTATAGGTATCATAAAAGTTATGCTGAAAAGGCTATCATAGAAAAAAAAATTTTTATACATTTCGATTTTATTATTCAATATGAGTAGGAGTACTTCAGACCACCCCCACTCCTCCACCTTTGCTGTCATCCAGTCGACCAATCACAAGCCACCGCACGTACAGAGGGGAAATTTAAATCAGTAGGGAAACAAGGCCAATACGAGCTCACTTCAAGATCGTGCACCTTTGGCTAGTGTTTCAGATAGAGACTTAAGTGAGTGAGAGAGAGACACGTGTGACATAATCCATGCACAGAATTAGTATCCATGTTTAATTGATATAGGTATGTAAAGTTTTTTCGTGCAGTTCTTTCTTTTTCTTCCTATTTTCATTGTCTTGAGAGTTAACTTTGAATCTGAATGTTTTCTGTTAACTTCTGAAGTTCTACACATTTTTCGTATGAAGATGAAGAGAAAGAGGCCAAGAAGTGTTTTTCCAAAGAGTATAGATATCTTCTATAGGTTTTAGTATTGATCCTCTAGTTCAAGTTGTTCTACAATCATTTTCATTTTTTAAATGAGTCTGACTCACCTCAAAGCTGCGCTGAATATTCCTGCTACAAATATCCCGGGCAGTCCAGGTATATCCCCGAGAATTTCCATTACCAAAAGGGGGAGTAGTTGATCCTTTTCTCTCGCTAACTGAAAAATATTCCTTATTGAATGAAGGTAAACGCATTATCAATTGAATGAACGTATCCGATGTAATAGGCAAAATTGTTTTTAACAGAATATTAGAAACAAATTCTTCATTTTTTTTAAATAAAGGTTTTGACTCTCTACTTCTTCTATCTACTCAGAAAAATATGCAAATCCTCCAAAGAAAGGAAAAAAACAATTATTTTCAAAATAAAACCTTTACAAAGATGTGTGCATTCGAATTGATGGATAAAATTGATTGTTTCGAACGTTGTATCCATTTATATGAGTTCGATTGAATACTTTCGCGTGATAATTTTTTGATTGTTTTCTGAAGTTGAGTGAATATTCAATAAACTATATTGTCACTCCAATATGTTAACGTGTTAGGAATCACACGTTAAAAGGTAAGACCTCGTTAGTCCTTAGCACGCATAAGTTTCTCAACTTCTGAGGGTTGTTGTTCGTAGGGGGGTGACAGCTGATTAACGGAAAAATATATTTTAAACAGATGAACAGGTTTTTATTAGAGCTAACTGTATGATAATGGAATAAATTGCTCCACTTACCGTGGTTGTGAGAGGATCACATTTATGAAATGTTGCATAGATGAGCATCCCACAATAGCAACAACACGACATCAAAATCACGATTCCAAAGAAAAACGCCCATAGTGCCCTGAAATGCAAAAGATGGATATTGCAATTCAGGGATCATTACTAGAGATTATTCACAGAAATAAACACTATATTATTTTCAATTATAATCACATTCTTGAAATCATTCAAATTGAATGAATTATCATTAATGTTAAACATATATAAAGTGATTAAGCTGATTATTTCCATCATTTTTTTTCAATCAAATACTAATTATTGATTTCCAAACAAAAAATATATTCCAGGAGAGTTCTACTTATCATTTATTCAATTACAAAAGTATTATTGACAGTCATTATGCACATTTGTAGAAGTTCATTTTAATTTTTTTTTATAAAGTAATTCATTCACTATATTATGTAGGAATCCTGTGAATGGTATATGATTCAATTTCATAATGAATGTTTGGAATAAAAATTGAATAGAAAAAAATATTTTTTTTATAATACAGTTTATAAGAAAGTATTTCGAGAGGACTTTTTCAGTTTGTGTGTGTGCTTCATTCCTTTCTTTGGAAGATTTCCACTTTTTTTGTATGGAGATGGAGAAGTGAAAGCCCAAACATTTCTTTCCAAAAAAATTTACCTCCACTAAAAATATACTCCTTCCAATTTGATTCATTTTAATTTCAAAACATATAAACATCGAAAGAAAAGAGTCTTGCTTTCTACCACTCCTACTCTATCAAAAAAACTGTGCGACTCTCTGTTAAAAAAAAAAGAAATCAAATAATTTCGGAATAAATTATTCACAAAGATGTATATATCATGCAAAGAAGTAACTTTCCGACACAAACTTGAAGAAAAAACCATCTGGAAACAACTTAATTGATAAAATATTACTCAAATAATTCATTTATACACTATTTTGAATTCAATCATTTTTTAATATTCCTAGTTCTTGGGATTAAGATCATTATTATTATTATTATTATGTTAGGTTATAACTCAATAATTCAAAGTATAATGTATCTCTGACGAAGATTAAAATGTATTTGGTGTCTTTACCAACTTAGCATCCACTCAAGAGAGTATTAAGCAGGCCCCAGCCATGCATATATAAAAATAACGAATTTATACTGTATTCACTCACCTCCTACCTTCTTTCATCGATGGGAGTGACAAGTATCTTTGTATCATGTTTTGGTTAACTCCAGTAGTCTGCACTGTGTATGCTGTTCCTCCAATAATCAAGGCCCATATGGTGTGTCTTGACAACGGATCTAAAGCGAAACTTGAAATATTTCATTCCAGGCAGAACTTCAAATACTTCAGAATTAAATGTTACTCAACCGTGTATTACAGATAAACTTCGTTTAGGTTAACAAAGATAACTTTTATCTAAATGAATCATTCGACACCAAAGAAAAAAAGAAGTATGCAACCATGCTTGTATCCCTCACATATTTGGTTTATTTCCTGCCACCAAGAAAACGCCCAGGGCTGAACCAATCAGTTACTATTCGTCACCTACAAAGTGATGGGGATGGCTATCTATCTAAGTAATCAACCGTTAGGAAAACCTGGTTGTTTCTATCTTACAGTCTGTGGACGGATTTCATTTTGATGGTGTTACCAAATTCTCACTACGTCGAAATCTCACTAGGTCGAATTCTCATATACGTCGAAAGCAATCGTTTTCCCTTCGTCATCTGGAAACATGGAATGGGCGCTCTGAGCCTTTTCCTAGACCACGTGAACGCTCAACATCACAGCATCAAGTTCATCATGGAGACTGAACAGGACCAGCGGATAGCATTCCTAGATGTACTCAACGAACGATGTGCTAGACTGACCCACAAAGTTTACTGAAAACACACGTACACGACTAGCTACCTGCATGCACTACCAAACCACCTTAATAATCAAAAGAAAGAAGTAATTTCTACTGCAACTGAACGGACTCGAGGAATATGTGAACCGGAACATCTGGAGGAAAATCTGGAACGTCTTCAAGTGACCTTGAGATCGAATGGATACAGTGTACCCGTGTATCAACCCGTACGTGTACCCGTGTACAGTGTATCAACAAGACCATGAAACTAAAAAGTTCCTCGGATCAGATGGTTTCACGTGCGTGTCTACCTCATAACCTTCCACAGACTCTGAACTAGAAAATTTGGGAAAACACAACATTAAAACGATTTTCAAACCTACCAAAAAGGTGCAATCAATTATCAGGTCAGCTAAAGACAAGAATGACCCACTTTCAGCAGCAGGGCCATATCGCACACCCTGCACTTGTTACAAGGTACACATTGGACTACCAAAAGATCTGGACAAGTCGTCTGTGGCGAAGCACGCACTCAGTGAAGGAAATCACAGGATTCTATCCGAAAACACAGAACTAACTCATTGTCATCAACCAGAGATACCATAGCCGCCAGATTATAGAGATCCACAAACATACGGAAAATTTGAACAGAAAAGGAAAAGCTGCGAATCTCAACCGAATATGAAATCCATTCTAAATGTCGACGAATGTTATTGACAATTTACCTAATCCAGGTACAGGTAGTAGCACATCAAACTAACTGAGTCAGTATTAACACACTTCACGCAATTTACCTATTCCAGGTATAGGTATTAGCAAATCAAATGATCGGAGTCAACATAAATATGCTTTAGGCAGCCGTAATATCCAGTCGTCGGAGATCAACTCAGGCTCTATAAACCTCTGAAGAAGCCATTCATAGCAGCGAAATATCGGAAAGAAATTCCAAAACCGCCGGCCTTCAAACAAAAAAAAAATTCACCACAAACCAACTCAAACAGACACATCCATACATAACCATTCTAATGACTCACAGCAACATGGATTAGCAGCTTACCACAGTATGATCTATGCTAATAGACTCATTAGTAGGTATACCAATGTCCTCATAGAATTTCAATTGGGAATGAAATCTGATAAATCAAATTGTAGTGAATAACAAATTCAACCCTAACGTAAGTCATCACATCCTCAATAGAAAACTTCTCAAGCAAGCCATACACCAAGTATAATCTCACACCCACTGGAAAAACATTGGGCAAAATGAAAAGACTACTGAGACATATAAGGAACAACAAGTCACAGATAGACAAGGATAACAGATTAGGAGTCTACAAACTCACATGCTAATCATGCCCAAAAGGTCATGTAGAAATGACGTCAAGACATTTTGAAACGAGAATTTTGGAACACAAAAGAAGTTTGGTACTGATTACCTCAATGCCTGTCACCTTTTAGAGAACACTCACGATGTCGAAGCTAACTACGACATACTCCATACAGAAAATAAAGGACATGAATTGAACCTTCTGGAGTTTCTGGAAATTAATAGAGGCAAACATTCAAATTCCCTATTGAACGATCAACAAGAGATTAACCACTTCCCATTGTTGAATCAGGTTTCATAATGAAGTCCAATGCGTACTACTGATCACTACCGATAAAGTTACACTGGTAGCGAAAAGCATCTGAAATTGGAACGAATGTGAATATTGTTCAATTATCATCATGATAGGAGCAAGTTCCACTTCATCGAATTATCTCTACTTGAAATTCTCATTATTTCAAATCGTTGCAATGTGGAATTAATATATGCCTCGACAGTGACATCAGTAGAAGAGATGGTTGTCGACGTAGTGAGATTTCGACGTAGTGAGAATGTGACATAGTGTAACAAAAATATGGAAATAATTCAACAGGAAAACCCAAAACAAGTCAAGTACTTTGGTGCTACGATAATGTAGATGTAACGATCCCGCTCTATATATGGTTGGATAGATATTATTTCGAGCGGACATTTTATAAGTTTAACAAAAGTTAAACTCTATACAGCAGGTCGCATAGATCTTAAATATGGGTGGGACGTGTCTCTTGGTTAGGAATAGAAAAAAATTTTTTATTATTATTTTTTTGTAGTTTATTATATATGGCTATATTATACGTTTACATTGATGCACAATCTAAGTGGACACAAATTCGTTCAGTACATGATGCTGAGACATTTCACATGAGTATCAGTTATATCACATTACAAGTCTATTACTAAAATTAATCGACTCAACTCCCCGATCTGAACGATATTGGCTCATTTATACATTTCTCCCTGCCATCAAAGTTGGCCTAATTATCCCTACTCATTGTCTTGGTATACGTGAGAAGGTCACTGGCTTACAATATCGAATTGTTCTTAGATATTTCGCAACAGGATGTTACACAAAGAAATTGCTGAGTAACCATCTGTATATTGTGCATTCCCCATTAATTTAAACGAGTTTCTCGTGTCGTTTATAGTTCAAACTGGACACTCGTGTGACCTCGTTTATATGGCCTTCCACGTGTCGAACTATTGCAACATCAGACATTTGGAAATTTCCCTCTCTTCTGACTGAGTCACGTTTCAGTTTTCAAGATTTGATAATTTCATTTTCTTTCTTGCTGAGCTCCGTGGTTTGAATGTCTAGGGTTAGGTGAGTGCACTTTTGATCGAATATTAACTTTGATTTTGGAAACTCATATATTTATTAATTGATATATGTCTTTATCGCGGTTGAATTCAAATATTATTATATCTTAAGCTCAAATAGTTCATGGATCATTTCAAAATTATTTATGGGGTTGGTACATAGAGTTGTATTTCACTTGATTTGTAAATCTGTAAAACATGATGATGACACACTCAGTTCTTTCGGCTTTCATTTCATGAATTTTATATACTCACTTTGGGCCTTCGATTCTTCCACTTTCCCAGTTACGGTCAATGACATTCCATATACCTCCAACGTTGATCGTGCCTTTTATGATCACTAACAGAAGTGCTGCAAACATAATAACAAGCTGAATAACATCGGTCCACACAACTCCTTTCAAACCTCCCTGCAAATATTTATTGGAAAAAATACACAACTATGATTCTGATCAGAAAATATTAACTGTCAAAACTGTGTCGAAAGGATTTTTCGGGTTTATTCCTGTGCTTAGCGTTTCGCCTACAACTGCCAATGAAACCGGAAATCGGAACACTGAACAATGTAGTGTGTGATTCGATGAAAAATGAAACACCTCGTTCTTTGCCTTTGATGATATCTACCGCTGCTGTAGGCAAAACGTTAGGCACAAAACCTTCAGATCATAGCCATCAAACCCTGAAAAGAGTTTCTCTTCGAGCAACATTCGTTAGGAAATAACTATCATCAACTACTCACCTTCTTCTATGAATCATTTCTTATCTAACCTTCACTAGATAAAAAAATTTGAACTTTTTATTGTCGAAAGAAAGCCAAAGCCATTCTAAATAAGCTAGCGTGGCGAAATACTCTTCTTATCGTGTGAGCTGAAACTGAAGCTCTCATTTCTGCTGTGTCATTCATAGTGATGTATTTTCGCGCACTTTCACTAATGGCAGGTTCACGCATAGTTCCCGCTCCATTTTGGTGCTTTTCAATGCTGTGTGCCAGATCTTCGGTATATATGTTCTCTCTCTCTTCTTTTGTGTTAAAGTTCTCTCAGTGTTTGTGAATATCTATGGCTTCTAAATACATTCTTGATGAATGATGAATAATGATTTGACATTGCTAGTGTCTCGGTATTTTCGAACATGACCTTGTGTTCCCGTCGCACGGCACATATTCAGTGACTGTCCCAGTCGGCCACTATGCTTGTACTCGACTAGTAGGGTACCGATGCTTCTTTTCGTCTGACCAATAAAGACTTTCCCACAGTTACATGGAATCCTGTACACTCCTGCTGATTTGATTGGGTATCTACTGTCGATATGTTTCCATTGGTTTGAAGACGATATTCTTTCTCCTTCTTTAGAATTTTCCGGATTCGATTGGTGACATCTTCTATGTAAGACAGATAGACACTGCTTTGGGGTTGATCTTCAATGGTGTTTCCCTTCATTTCCCTTGAACGCGTAGCGCGAATTATGTCTTACCTGTCCAGTGGCGGCTTCTCCTATGAGGCAGATGAGGCAGTGCCTCACCAATAATTTGCAAATTAAATAAATCACAAATTTATATTATTTTAC
>WOGP01003297.1:0-15401 GCA_015342065.1 Leptinotarsa undecemlineata
CGGCGTGTCAGACCGCTTTATGCGCGGTCATACCTTTGATCGCAGAGGCAACGGTCAGGGCCGGCTTCAGATTCATTACAATATCATTTTTTTTTCTATATGTTTCTATCAAATAATTTTGAAAGTATTTCAAACCAACCTATTGGATCTATCCATACACCTAGTTCAGCCAAGTCGATACAAAAATCTTGTTGAGGTATGGTGGTATTAATTTCGGTCAGTTCTATCTCTCTGTGAACTTCAGCAGCAAGAAGTTCGGCTGCGATTCGATCTCCATTTAAAACTTTCTCCAATAAATTTGAGGTTTCCTGCTGCGAAGGCATCACCTCAACACATATCTCTTGACCCAATTGGTTCCTGAAAACGTTGTTTTCTTCTCCTTTTATATGACTTGATAGTTCTTGAAACTGAAAAAATATGAAATATCACAGTTATTCCTTTAAAGCATTTCTGTGTAGTTTTTATGTTTGAAGTGTATCGATCAATAGTGATATCGCAATGAAATAGTTTGAGGAAAGATGAAAGGCCAATTCAAACAAATTTATTTTTGGAACAAATGATAATAATTATGATGATAACGACGCCACTCACAAGAGGTAACAGCAGTGAAAAACTGTCTCCGCGGCAAGTATCAGCACGAATTTCGACAGATCTAGTCATCGGAACTGTCTGGGAAGAACAAAGTTGATGCAACAGATATGTTTGCCGTTCCAAACTTACTCTACTCGTTTGGAGTAGTAAAGTGGACTCGGGAGGAGCTGTATCAACTCTACGTAAAGATCCGAAAGATGATGCATCTCTATAGGAGTTTGCATCCCAAATCGTCCGTTCCACGGTTGTACTTCCCCCGACAACAGGGAGGACGTGGACTTTTGAGTTTGGAGTGTCTACATGACAGAATGGTACTGAATACAGCCTGTAAAGTCGTCAGGAGAGAGCAGGAATTGGGGCATTTCGAATATTGGGGTGACGTTCCAGAGGATTAAAAACACTGATGGAAACCATATAGGCAAAAAAATCATATTATTTAGGCAAACATTCTTCGAAAATATTTCATGAATTGTATTTTGTGATGGCAATCAAATAGCGAATGTAACATACATTTTCATTACAGTAGAAGGTGAATGTTCTTCACAATAAATTCAAGAGGCAAAATCTAGAATTGCACCAATAACACTTCCCAGGTTAGTTTTTCGAGAATATAATTAGTTGCTACTACGGCGAAATAGATAAAACAGTAGTTGTAGAATATGCTTTCTAAGAGGGCAGTCATGACTTCCCCTTATTCGAAAGCACGCAAGTTATTGATAAAACCAGAAGGTATTATCCGCGGCTATTCAGAGAAATCATAGAAATACATAAACATAAAAATTAGTTCAATCGTATTGAAGATAACTCAATCATCAATAAGACGGCCATCCAACGTATAGTTCCATTTTAAATACTAACACACAAAGACGAATTCAGTTTGCGTATCGTAGCACAAGGTTCATTACCTCAGCCGTTACCGCATCGCCTTTGATAATGTCCGCCGCAGTATCAGACAAAACCTGAGGTATAAAAAACTGCAGACTAAGGCTAATAAAACCAGAAACATTGAACGATCATCAATGAATCGTTTCAACAGTCTTCTAAATATATGAATTTTTTTTGACCATTGTATTTGTAGTTAGATCCTAGAAAGTTTCTTTGAAATAATAAACAATGTACTGAAATTATACTTACCTAGCTCCCAAGGACTTTCTCAGTCTTTTGTCCCAACTATCGCATATATTGAATTCATCCTTGCTACACCAGAACTTTAAAAGGTTCTCTAGGTAGTCTCGCTCTTTGTATCTGATTTCCAAACTAACACTGCTCATCATTCTACTTAGGTAATCATAATCGGTAACCATTTTAATGAGTTCAGACGCAGCTGAAGTAAGGTAATTAGCCACGGAAGGTCTAACCAAGGAATTGCCATACAATTCCATGAATATTTTCGTTTTTTGTTCCAAACCTAAAATTTCTTGGGACTGCAAGGCAATATTCATGAGAAGTAGTTGCCTTGCTAGAAGCTCCACACAAGAATCCATCACGTAGAAATTCATTTTCACGTGTTTGTGGCGATATTTTCTAGCTTCAGTTTTAAGAATATGCCTACAGTCTGAACCACCTATGATAAGTATGTTCAGTTCTTCTGGTATATTTCCAACACTGTTTTCATATTCACACAGTAAATCTAAAGCAGGTGTCAATCCCCAAAACATTTTAGCAAAATTACACAAAACTAAAAATATTCAATATGCTAAATATGAATTGATCTAACAAAAGCAAGTTGCTATAGAAACAACTAATTTAAAACAGTGTGTCTGTGAATTATAGAGTGTAGTTTTTTTTAGAGATATAACGAATTGATAATGTAATACTTAATAATAAAATCAGCAGGTACCATTGAAGTTTTTTTATTGTTAGGCCATTTGTAAACAAAGATGTTACTTACAAAAAAAGGTTCATTAATTTATGATAATTAACTTTAATCCCTCTTGTTGGTTTTGTCAATCAGGATCACAATTATCAATTCCCTACATCTTTGAAACACTAACAGAATAACACAGTACAAGCTTAGTGAAACAAGTTGGGTGAAGTTTATGAGTGGAATTTCATTGTTTTTTTTTGTTATGTCAATCGGTGAGTTTCTCAACATTTCACCGACACGAATTTTTGGCATCTTCAATAATACGTCTGTAATACCAATTGCTTTCTGAGCACCTACATCAACATGGATGGCAGAAAAACTATACTTTCTTTGGGGGAACTCTGTAATATTAGAGATATATTCATTGGCATCAATAATGGTGATAATATTGTCTTTATAATTATGTAGGCCAAGTGGAAGTTATTTGAGTGTCCTTAACAATTGTTATCATAGGACCATAGATTCATAGGATCAAGTTATAAATATGACATGAGAGTAAATTGAAATTCACATTAAAATTGCCAGTCTTAAAACATGTTTTGCTATGCGTTGAGACTTATTCAATATATTATTCAAGTTGATGAGAAATCTATCGAAACTACACAAATACAATCTGTAAAGGAAAATGCACATTATTGTTATTGGATTCAACAGCACAGAAATCGGAATCTAAATCAGTCTATAAGATTTCTAAAAAAGACTTGAACTGGATATTACTGTCGTTGTTCTCTATAACATCGCCTTTATACTAAGAAGAAAAGTAGATTTTACTTTCTCAGGCACCGGTAACTCTGCAGTATCTTTAATTTCTGTTAGAAGTTGAATTTCTGAAATTTTCATATATTTGGTTAATAGCTATTACAACATTATTTAACAAAATTCGGGATTGTGAATGCAGTTCTCTTGTATCTTCTGGATCAGTGTGGCTGTAACCATGTGAACCAATGATTATTATTTTTAAATCAGCCTTGTAACCATACGACACCCCTAAAAGTGTTTTTCATTCGTGTAAAACAGATGTTTCTTTTCAATTATATCAAATAGACTGCCATTTTTAGAAATATAAAGAAATGAACTTTAAACGTTCAAGCCAGTCTCGAATATACCTACGCAGTAGGTTGAATAGGCTGATGCCTATTAGAAAACAACTTCTCCCTTGGCTAATACCACGAAGGGCGTTGGATTATATCCGACAGGCGTCAGTGCAGGAATCTTCACAGAAAATTTCCTGCATATGCAATACAACTGAAAGAGTCGACCTTCAATTTTGGAAATGGCACACTTGCAGACCGGTTTCGGGCTCATTAATCATTCATCAGTGGCCCGAAACCGGTCTGCAAGTGTGCCCGTTCCAAAATTTAAGGTCAACTTTTTCAGTTGTATTGCCAATTGCATATGCTGGAAATTTTCTGTGAAGATTCCTCCACTGGCGCCTGTCGGATATAATCCAACGCCTTTCGTGATATTAGCCAGGGGAGTAGTTGTTTTCTAATAGGCGTCAGTCCATTCAACCCACTGAGAAGGTATATTCGAGACTGCCTTGAACGTTTAAAGTTCATTTCTTTAGATTTGTTTACTGCCAGTCTTCAAGCATAGCCAACTGACTAATAAGAAAAAATGCCATTTTTAAAGCTTCTTCCTATATTCCATTTCCATTATTTCGCAATTGAATGTCTCATATTTGTCATTCTGCTGATGTTGCCTAGGCTACAAAATAGTGTAAGGTTATGAATTTTTGTTGACAAGCTTGTAAAACTGGCAGAAGTAGGTATATTCGCCTCCAAGTCCCATTCAAAGATTTAAAATTTCAACGCCAAATTTGGCTTCAACCTTTCAACAGTTTTCACTTTTAATTCGAGATTAGACAGCCACATTTTGACTTCAGATTCCTGGTCAGCAGACAGAAATACAAAAGTCTTGAATTTTGTGAAAAACTAGCGCGGACAGAAAACATAAATAATTACTCAGAATGGTAGAATTAGCAGAATCAAAACCGGTAGAATGGTAGAAAAGGACCAATGGAAAGGCCCATCACGTTCACTTCATCCAAATTATTTTAAAAAAACGAGATTATTTGAGATCCCTATTTTGTTCTCAACTAAATCCTGATTCAGTTAATAAACCCAATAAACAGAATCACTCACATATCCAGACATTTATTGAAGAAATTTAGTCATGAGTTCAACGATAGGTTTTACTAGTAAAAAAAAACTAATCAATACAGTTTATTGTATGATTTTCACTATTAAAGGGTTTTACAAAACCCGCGACACGTGTTTCGCTATACAATTGCTTCCTCAAGCGCTTAAGGAAGCTACTGTATAGCAAAACACGTGTCGCGGTCTTTGTAAAACCCTTTTATAGTGAAAATCATACAGTAAACTGTATTGATCAGTTTTTTAATATGGATTTTCATCAAGTATCGGCCAGTTCTATTCAATTATGGTTTTACTAGTATCTAGAAAAAATAAGAAACCATTTTAAACAAATGTGATTTTTTTTTCCAAACGGTCTGTTTCTTTTCTTATTTTATTTTAATCTCTCAGGATTTTTTTCAAATTAGATATGATTTGAAACAACAAAAAAATCAATAAAAAATTATATATGAAATATTTTTATTGATCAATATGTTTGTATATTTGAAAAGTGATACCAAATTCAAAAAACAGTGTCATTGAACCTAAAATTTGACCAGTTCCTATTTTATATACAATCATATGAATATATCAATCAAAATGATCAAATGATCATAATCTATTTGTAGATTACAGTGGCTAATGAAGCCTTTTCATTCTCTCACAACTGTAAGGTACATAAGTACTAACAGTAAAAACTTCATTAAATGAGAAGTATAATTAAATTCTGAGTATCCACCATGGTTGGAATAAGAGTTCCAGTGTTAGCCACCTCACCTGAAAGATCATTCACCAAATGAAAGATCAGGTTTGTTAAGTTGTAATTATTTGGTTGACTGAATAGGTGTGAGCCACAATGCATGTGGTTGCAGTAGAGAGCTGAATAGATCTACTCACTTTGAGCCCTTCCCCCTACCCTACCTTTACAATAGAAATAACTGAATTGTAAAAATAAACTTTAATTCGATTTATTTCGACATATGCTTTTTTTTGTGCTGTTTGATTGGGATTCGTTTGTGTTTAGATAAAACTTTTTCCTTCTTCTTCTTTTTCTGTTCATCATCATTTATTGTTGAACTTCTGATGCTGCTCTGCTCTTTCTGTTGTTTCTTACTCACTGTCTGTTTTTCACCATTTTCATTACTTTGCTCTTTCCTCCGTTTCTTCTTGACATGCTCACTGTTTTTTTCTATCTTTCGTTTCCTATTCATTAATTGAGTCATCTCAACATTTTCATTGTTCTGTTCCTTCTTCTGTTTCTTACTTACAGATTGTATGGTAATATTTTTATCGCTCTTTCCTTTTGCTTGTTTTTTATTCTCTTCTATCTTCTCCTCGTGTCTTTCCTCAGTACCATTTTCTTTTTCAGTTGACAGTTCCAAGTCTTCTTCCTCTGCCTCAGATTCTTCAACAATTTCAACAGATTTTGGAATCAGATTTGAGAACTTCCTAAGTTTTGCTACGAAAAAGCCATCCATGTTATGAGTATGGGGGTAAAACCTTCGTGTTAACTTAAGGGTTGGATGGAACCTATACTGCCTGTAATTTGTAAATCCTTCAGTACCAAAATCAAGTCCTGTTTCAACCAGTTTGACATTACGTTTTTTGAGAGCATAATCAATGACCCATTCATTTTCTTCAGGTAATATGGAACAGGTTGAATAGACAATATAACCTCCAGTTGAAGAATTGGCATTGACACAGTCGATAGCTGCCAACAGAAGTTGACGTTGCAAATTATAACACCTCTGAATGTCCAATTGATCTTTATTAGTTTTAACACTTTGGTCTTTGGCGACAACACCAGTACCTGAAAACAAATTTTTATTTTAAAATAATCTTTTTTAAAACAAATAAAAATAAGGCACTATCATCTTTACACCAACAAATTTTAAGAAATTGCAAAAAACTACTATTATTTATATTGGTAACATCTCAAAATTGAAGTTCTAATTTTTATAAACTTTTTGACGAAATATTATATTCATATGTCAAAGGTTCGAATCACAGTATGCAGATCATTATAAGCAATTTTTGAATATGTTTGACAATGTTTCTCAATAAATGTTTCTATTTGGACTTCCATGGTCTGAAAAGTTGTAGAAAACTTCCAAGAGAAATAAAAGAAAAATTAATGATATATTAAGAATATTAATATGTAATACTAAAAATAACTGGGGAATAATATTTGGATCAATCCACAGAAATTACTATCAAAAATAAAACAAAATAAATGATGGAAATATTTTTGAAAAATGCAAATGAGAAAAAAGATTTCAAAGCAAGTTAATTTGCAACTTTTCAATTGTGCATTTTTCTTCATTTATCTTTGGTATTTTATTTTCATTTTTGATTTCTTTTATTTTCATTGTTTACATATTATTGACATTTCACTCTACCCCTTTTTGAATTCGTTTTCATTTCAGATCACAATAATTTCTTTGCTATATGAATTAGCGTTTTCATATTTTTAAATTCAATAGTCATCATGATGAGAGGTAATACCTCGAAACCAGTCGGTAGACGATCTATGCTAAATAATTTTAGCATGGTCTGCCGCTGAATGAACGAAAAACATCTACAAGACTAACCTCTGTGACGTAACTGGCATAAATGTCTGTTGGATATAATTCAATATCCAGCGTGGTATTAGCCGGGGAAGTAGTTATTTTTCGACAAACATTTACCATAACCTACTGTGTGGGTACGTTGGGGGAGATGAATGTTTCGAGATTCCATTTCAAAATATTCATTTTTTTAATGTATGTATCTTTCCTCGATACAGTTTTCAGACTTATTTGATTTATCTTTAAGTAGCTCTTCTGAATATTTTGGTTCAGTTATTTTTAATATTGTTGATATTTATATTTCGTTCATTTTTCTTTTTCATTTAATTTTCTCTCATAAATTTAAAATCTGACAATGAAAAAAATTTTGCCAAAAACATTAGATATCCTTCAAGTATAGGCGATTGATTACAAAACGTAAATTTAGAGTGTCTTTTTAAATTTTCAACTTTTCAAAACGTATAGATAAGCAAATATTACAAATACTTCTTGTGTTTTCAATAAGTGAATATGCTTCAAAATGAAATACTGTTCCACATTTTTTTCTACTACTTAGGAACTGCCTGACTCGCCAATTTCATCCAAGTCTCCTAAAAACACTGCAGTCTGCCGGCTTATTATGTTTTTCCCTATATTTTTCATAACACACATTCTGAAAATCTTGTTCCCCTTTTACAGGTCCCTTGTCGGATATCTGTCATATTCTTCTGGGCATAATTTGGGTTGTTCCTAAACATAGAAGATGTCAAACTGCATCTGTCTTTTTGTTGTATGGCCTACAGCTAAGGTGTCTGTTGAACAATCCTATTTTATTCAGATGTCCTCTCCATGTACACTGTCAAGTGAATAGCCCTGTAATTGTTCTGAACCGATTCCTGCTTTGATGAAGCAGTTCTTCAGTTTATTTTTCTGGCAGTCCGCTAACGTTCATATGAGCATTCAAATTCAGGATAAATTGTGAAACAGAATTAATGAAACTCACCTGTACAAGGTGCATCCAGAAGTGCCCTATCAAATCCTTTCATAAAATCTGGATACTTTCGTCCATCCATTGAGGTAACTGCTGAATTTATAACACCCATCCTGTGAAAATTACCAACAACTGCTTTAATCCTGTCCTTATTTATGTCATTTGCAAATAAGACACCTGTATTTTTCATAACTGCTGCTATATGAGATGCCTTTCCTCCCGGAGCAGAAGCCATGTCCAATATTCTTTCATTTTCTTGAGGATCCAAGGCCATGACAGGAAGCATACTTGATGCACCCTGAAAAATTAAATAACTGAAGAAGAGTTATTTAACTCAATGTCTGATCCATGTAATTTCCTTTCAGTGTAATGATTTGAGTGAAAGGGAATCACCTTTGTTGAATACAAGAAATTTAGTTTGATTGTGAATTTCTCTGGTACATAAAAATGCAGGCAGATACACATGGTATCTTAACAATAGCTATTTTGTTTATTTTAGAATCTATTTACTCAAAAGAAAACATCACTCATCTTCTGGAATTTTCACTAGTTTCTCAAAAACGCAACATACTTAGCTTCTTCAGGTGTGTATAGACACACCTGAAAAAGCTATTGTACAGTAAAACATGTGTTGCGTATTGTATGTGTAGTGAAAATCTTACAATAAAGTGTTTCTTGAATACATTATGTTCAATTTCTCAGTTAAGAGCTCAATCGTATTTTTTACGAAATTGCTCACCTTTAAGTGTAAAAACTATATATTCACAAAAACTTGAGTGATAAATATTTTAAATAATTTGTATTCACACAACTAGTGCCTCAACAATAATCTGTCCATTTAATTTTCCCTCAATTTATACTGTAATTGTGAATTTGTTTATTTTTTGATATTTTCATTTGAAGACTTTATTAGGTGATTAACTGAACATTACCTGAACATTATCTTAATAAGATGTGAAAATATCCAAATAAATTACCCTAAGTGATTAGGTGATATTGAGTTATAGTTATATCGAGTGAAAACCACATTCACTCAGTATAATTCTATCAAAGCTATTTTCAGAATCTGTTAGTCATGGTCTAACGTATAAGGTTTCATGCCATATGTTTTGTATACAAATAAGGTACCGCAGTCCTTAAAGCACAAATCCACATCTACCTCCGATGTTTTATTACATAGGTGGTGGGCCTGGATTTGTTTCTATTGGTACAATTATTTGCTCAGATGCATGTGAAGTTTAATGCAGGTAGTCTATAGTCTTTAATCAAAGCTCTGAGTTCTATCCAAGACTTTATAGGGAGGGGATAGAAATTGAGAAACACAAGCTTCATATGAATGGATGAGGGAATTAACATTTTATTATTATTATCATTGTATTATTAAACACAGTTCAAGACTGAGGACAGAGTCCTAAGAGAGCCTAATAAAATACAGATTCACATGAACACTGGTAAAAGAATGAACATAAAAGCCTAGAACAAAAATTCTGAACAATGGATTCAAAACAAGAATCACTGATTATGTTCTAGTTAGCATTGATAGATGTAACAGTGGTGACTTCTTAGTTTAGGCCATTCCACGAACTGAAAGTATGGTTACATAAAAAGTGGTGTAATTATTTGGTCTTGAATTTTTCCTTTTTCAATTTCAACCCATGATCACCTAATCTATCATCAGTTTCAAATAAGCATTTGACCTAGGCCAGCATAGTTGTATTTGAGTATGCAGAAGGAGAAAATGAGATCTCCACCAAGCCTATGCTGCTAAAAATGCATAAAAACCAGCAGACCACGGCCAACAAACACGGAAAATAGCTGGGAACCACTTATTTCCGGATGTGAAAGATTACACTCTTTGATACCATAATTCAATAATGTGTGACAACAGAAAAATAAGAAATGTCAGTTATGTCTTCAATCAATTTTCCTGTTCATGTAAACTTAAAAAACCTAAGGAATAATTAGTCTATAATAATTTTCACATTTTCAACAAACTATATCCTAAAGATTCCGTTAACTCTATGAAGATTCTGATAACTGTATTAAGTATTTCTCAGGGACAAATTTTTTATAATTGACCAAGACCATCTTATTTTTACTGCCAGGCAAAGGGAAGCAAGATCTATTCGATATGAAACTGATCTACTTACATTGTGAGTTGAATCTTATTCTAGTAAAAATCCAAGAGAGTAAAATATGTTATGTATATGTACTTTCCCAGAACAAAATTTGGACCCTAATTTCAATTTCATTAACTTAAAGATCACATTACTGAAATAAGTAGGTATATGTTATTCAATTTTTTTTTGTTAAAATGTCGAAATTTTTTCACAAAACTCAAAAGCTACAAACAAAGAAGTTACTTTGGCTGTAAGACTATACTCCGGATAAAAGAGAAGAGATTATTCGTCAGTCACATTATCTGTAAAACCTTCTTATGAATTATGGTACTTTATGAAAATACTTGAAGCATAATTTTTTCAACTGTCATTCATCATTTCACTAAACTCCCCTGTGAGTGAGGTAGCTGATGTTGAGAATTTTCAATGATTACAAAAAAAAACTATCATCGGTAAGGTTTTCAATAGGTATAAAGCGAGTTATTGCACATTACCCCCCAGGCTATAAAATCCGTTAATAAGATTACAGAGAAGTACTAACACTGTCGATTCTAATTACTTTTGTTAAACATGTACTTTTTTCAATAGCAGTTAATATATTTTTTTGTCATATATTTCAATATGGGCTTTTCTCGCCAAAAAGATAAATGCATATGACTACTCAGTATATGTGTTGTCCAAGTTGTCAAGAAGTATTCAATTCATTTATTCAAATATTCAAGTACCTAACACTTTATTATGAGATTTTCACTGAACACTTTCCAATACTGCAACACTTGTTTTGGTATTTAATAGCTTCTGTGATTGTAGTATGAACACACCTAGAACTACTGTATGTACAAAAAAAATTATTTAGATGTTCTCCATTGCAGAACAATGATATGTACAAAGTCACCAAATGTAATAGGGCCTAAAGTTCTCAATTCTCTACCCGATGATATTCAAAATTGTGTACCTGTACCTTTGTTCAAATCTCGCTTGAAATCGTACTTGATCGAAAAGTGTTTTTATGACATGGATTCGTTTTTTCTGCAAGCTAATAATGTAACTCTGTGAAAATTTTGTGATATTTTATTTTTTATGTATTCTAATTATCTTTAGAATAAGACTGTGGTTTGTACTGTTAGTATGCCTAACTTCTGTTAATCTACTTTCTACTTTTAATACAATTCCTATACAATTTCTTATTGTCTAAAGGAAAATAAAAATTATTATTATTATTATAGTAAAATGTGATGCAATTTTGTCAACTATTAGATTTAAATTTCACAAAATGTTATGAATTTTCATTCAATTTCATCACATACTTATAATAAAACACCTACAAAAATATTACAGTTACTGAAGAAAATCATGTACTAATCAAATATTGACTAGCTCTAATAAAGAAAAATTATACAACATGCAGTGAAAAATTATAAAATAAATACATACCTGTATCATATAATGACCAGCAAGATATTCAGGAGTAGCACCCATTGGAACTTGCGATGAATAGACAACGAGTCCAACTTTACTCCATTTTCCGATGGGATCTAAATTAACTCCACGATTGATTAAAGCCTGTGCTAGATCCCTGCGTCTAGTTTTAAGACTGTTTGTTCTGATAGTAAGTGGTCGTTGAACTTCACTGGCTTCTAAAAATTCCAAAAGTTCGGACAGTGGAAAAAGTTGCATGAACTTTTCCATCAAAAAGTCATTATAACTATAATAGGTACATAAATCTGATTTAAGTATCTCTAAATACTCAGTACGAGAATGTTTATTGTCTCTCAGTTTGCTAAAATCTGATAATACGGCAACTACCTCTCTTATTCTTTGTTGAACATCTTGTAAACTTTGAATATCTTGCTCGGTATTTTTTGTTGGAAATTTGAATGTTTCTTGATTGGCAATGTTTAACTGCATTTCTTCGTCTGCCAATTTCTGTTCCTTCAATTGTTTTTTCTTGAGCTTGATATTCTGCTTCTCGATAGGAAGCAAGTCATCATCTTCACCTTTGTCACTCTCGGAATCTGTGTATTCATCCATTTCATCAGAATTATCAGATAAATAATTCAAATTCTCGATTCCAAAATTTGCCTCAGATTGCATTTCACCAACTTCATTTTCATCATTGGAGGATTCTTCACCCCCATTTTCATCATCTCCTGTTTCATCATTATCGGTTTCATCATTATCGGTTCCATTTTCAGAGTCAGCATTTCCTTGGACAGAAGAAACACTTTTTTTTTTTGGTTTCAACCAAAGTTTATTCTCATCAGAGAACCCCTTTCTTGGCTGACTTTCAATTTCATCTTCGCTCTTTACATCTGATTCATCTGATTCTTCAGAAAAGTGTTGTTTATTTTGATTTTTCTTGGGTTTTAATTTAGCTGAAGAAATGACCTGTTTCTCTTGACGCTCCAAAGATTTGTTTAACCGATTTCTGGCTCGAATTATTTGCTTTCTACTTAATTTTTTTTCAACCTTGGGGATCTGAGGATCCTTTTGTTTCTTGGCTTTCCTTCCGGGGCCTTTTTTAACGATCACTCCTTCATTGAACTTTGCTTTTCGCCCCATATTCAAATCGGTGTTGTACACAAAAACATGAATAACTTTAATGAAAAACTTCACGTGTATATCCTTTCAAATTTGGAAAGATGGAATAAGGTTATGAATAGTAATACAGGGTTACCACTAGATAATTTCTTAGTACTAAAATTTAAATAAATTAGTAATAAATTTAATTATTTCGATTCATTTGTTTGTGCGTATGGTGATAATTTTTCAGAAGTTTGCATAGACTCGCAGAACTAAATACCAAGCTCCATGTCTAGACACTAGACACTGGACTGGAACTAATGAAAAAGTCAATAGAAGTTTAACATAAACTGTCACTATGTACTTCAAAACGATAACCACTAAGAGAATAATCCGAATAATCGAATAATGGTAATAAATTGTTCTTCGTCGTAACAATTCATAAAGATGTGCTCGTTCAATACAAATCTGAGCGGTCAATTAACTCACTTCGCTCGACAAGCGTTCGATAAATCAGAGTTCTTATTTACCTTACCTATATATGTTTTGTGTTCGGTATACCGAACATAATGAGAAAATGAATGTGATCGGTCAGCTCCAAAATATGAAATCATATTTGAAAAGTTTATTTGAAAAATATATCACATTTGAATCAGTTGACATAGCTACTATGCTAGCAGAAAATGTAATTATGTAGAAGAATTTTCAAACAACGATAGTAACAATGTATTAATATAATACTAATAACTAGAAGAATAAGAAGATGAACAAAGTTGCTACGACATATATCAGTGTTGCCACTTGTAACATAATTATCGAATTGTAACATATTTTTTCCTCAAAATTAAGTCAAACGATAATGTGTAACATAATCGATAATTGTAACATAATTTTCAACTTTGCAGGTTTTATTCTTACTGTACCAATGGAAAAAAAATTAAATTATTTTATTTCATTCAATTAGTAATGATATTTCTTGGCAACCACCATCTATGTAAATATTACCGTACTTGGAAGACCGGCAAACGTCTCTGTCTATTGTTTCACTCAGCGAGGAATTCACTCAACTACACGGGGTCGGGCCAGTTCGGGGTTTCCCTCGGAAATTTTCCCGTGTTATATGTTGATTTCTCGATTTCTATTGCGATTTGCCGATGTTTGTTTTGCCTTCTGCTATGGTTTATTTGTTCTTAGTGCGTTCAATAGTTCAATGACAAATATTTTATTGTGTTTCACATATCGAAAGTGATTATTTTAAACAATAGGGCAAGTACCAGAAAATGCAACTGGATACACGAACGCGATGATAGATTCTCTGATTCTGATTCGGAAAAATATGCCAAGAAATTGAAGTTCAAAAATGTGAATAGGCGAGAGAATATACCTCAAAAATATAGGGGTGAATGGGAAAGTATTCCTGATTTCAAAGGATGGTTAAAATCTTCCCGTGCAAAATGTATTGTTTGTGATACAGAATTTCGAGCAGATATAACTGTATTGAATAATCATAGCAAGGGAGTGAAATATTTAAAAAAACCTAAAAAAAAATGCAGAAAATCAACCAAAAATTACTGACATGATATCTAAAAGAGAAAAAGATATGTATGGCAGATTTAAAAATTGATGCTCTATTAACGGAACACAACTTGCCGATGAGATTTTGTGATCATTTGATTCCTTTATTAAAAGACACGTTTCTGGATTCAAAAATTGCGCAAAGAATACAGATGGGAAGAACGAAGTTGACAGGAGTTATAAAACATGTTTTGGCAAATTCACATTTTGTTGTAGTTGAAGATCTGAAAGTGAAAAAAATTTGCATTTAGATAGATGAATTCACAGACATAGGTGTAGTGAAAAATATTTGTGTGTGTGTACGGTACTTTGGTAACAAAAATGAAATAATCTCGAAATTTTTTTATTTGGTTCAATGTTTTTCAAATCAGCTGAAGCAGAAACAGGTTCAATAGCAGAAGTAATTTATAATAAAATTGAAAGTTTATTTGAGTTTGCAAAAATACCTTTTGAAAATATAATAGGTTTTGGCTCTAATGGTTGTAACACTATGTTTGGTTCTAATAATTCAATAGTGAGTAGGTTGAAAGTAAATTACTCTGGTATTATAGTACAAAAATGCATTTGTCATTCATTACATCTATGTGCTAGTGAGGCCTATGAAGTTTTGCCTTGCCACTATGAGGATCTGGCCAGAAATATATATGGCTGTTTTAAAAACAACTCTAAGCGGCAAGCTCAATTTACTGAATTTCAGACATTTTGTAATGTGAGCCCCACAAAATTTTGCATCCATCACAAACCAGATGGCTCTCATTACTAATGTTTGTCGAAAGGATTATTGAACAATGGAATCCTCTTCAACTATATTTTGTACGAGAATGGACCGAACATAGGTTACAAGCATCTGAAATTATTGCCAATAGACTAAATGATGTGTAAACTAAACTTTTTTTTCTTTATTCTTCAATGGGTTTCACCCAAATTTGTTAAATTGAATGAATATTTTCAAAGTGAATCTGTCAAAATAGCACACGTTTATGATGTAGTTTGCAGCACTTATATAAGAACATTTTATCAAGTTATTTAAGACCATCATATATTCAAAAAACT
>WOGP01003298.1:0-15401 GCA_015342065.1 Leptinotarsa undecemlineata
GACGGCATAATTCCTTTGTATTGGTTTTTTTAGCCTTTGACTTCGCCGACACCTTTGAGATTACTATATCAGTTACTTCGACTATACCTAATGTCGAATTCCGTGAAAAACTGAATGAACTTGCCGACAAAAACAGATTGAATCTATATGAATGCCAAGATACTCAGGAGTTTCAGGCAACGAAAAGATCGTCAACTTCGTATAGGTATGGACCCAGCACCCGGTGTCGGGATACCAAAATTTCTGGTACTAATCAGTTAGAAACGTAATGAGTATTGAAAAATATAGCTTGGAGAAAACACGAGAAATACTTCATAAACGGACTGAATGATAAAAAAACTGAAGAAATGTTTCAGCTGAGCACAAATCCGATGAGAATAATGACAGGGTGGATATTACCAAAGATTACCGAATACTATTCTGTAGTCTTTGATATTACCCATTAGGAAAAAGCATTACAACAGTAAAGCGATAAAGTGACGAATTCATTATTGTACAAGGTCAACAAGGTGAATTATTATTTTTCTCAAAAATATTCACTTATTTATCAACTTCTATTTTGTCCCCTTCAATGTAGTCCCCCTCAGGTATGATATACTTGTGAATTTAACTAGTTCGGACTTCCATTATCTAATATATAAAATGATTTGCAATCCCTGAAACAACTAAAAAAAAAATAACTGAAAATAAATAGCTGTAAATAACAATTATATTGAGCAAAAAAACCTGAAATGAAATAATAGTGAAGTAAAATACAAGTAAAAATAAAACAATTGAACAAAAAATACAAAATGAAAATAAAGATAAAAATAAAAAGTTATTTCAACCCAAGTTACTTCACGACGTTTCGATTGTTAGTATCCACAATCGTCTTCGGGTGATGACTGGACTGATTTCTCCGAGAGATAACTATTTATGGGTCAGTTGAGTACTTTCACTTATCCACGCTTTTCTTTTTCCACTTCACTGGTTTAGTGGGAGATGGCCGTTTGGCGGGAGTTGGCCATTTTTTCACTTGATGATGGGTTTCCCTCTGTTGTTCTACGCTAGCTTGGCTGAAAACGTTGTTGGACATGTATGCGGCTTTGGAAGAACGAAATCCACAACGAATTGCTATTCTTAGACGTATTGGTCAAGAGGACCTACAAGTGGGAAACATCTGTATATCGAAAAACCAATCACACGGGACAGTATCTGAACCACGAATACAACCACCATCAATCGACTAAAAGAGGAATCATCAAGACTCTGAGACCGTACTTTCGGGCTCTGTAATACAAAGGAAGTTCTCAAGAGGGAACTAGACATCATCAAGAATGATCTTCAATGGAATGGCTACTCCAAAGCGATGGTAGAACAGACTTTGGCAAAAAGACAGCAGGAGCCTCGCAAGGAAGATGAGCCGTCACAACCAGTGCTTGCACTTTCCTACATCAGAGGATTATCGGAAACGACAAGATGAATCGGTTCCAAGTACAACATCAGAACCTGCTTCAGATCTGGAACACTATCCGTAGCAGCCTCACGAAAACCAGGTCACCAAACGCGGACTGCGATTTCAAGAACTGCATTTACGGAATACCCTGTGAGTGCGGAAAATCCTATACTGGTGAAACTAAGAGGTCATTGAATGTTCGTATTGCCGACCACAAAAAACACACACAGCGAGGGGAAACCAGCGAATCAATAATAGCAGAGCATGTTTGGACCCATTAACATAACTCGAGTGGTCCCAAGCTGATTTTATACACAAAGAAGAACATTGGTTTTGGATAAACCGCATACATGTTGTCCAACATCGTATTCAGCCAAGCTAGCGTAGAGATACGCAACATATGGAAACCCATTATCAAGCGAAAAATGGCCAACTCCCGCCAAACGGTCATCTCCCAATAAACCAGTGAAGCGGAAAAAGGAAAGCGTAGATAATTGAAAGTACTCGAATTACCCATAAATAGTCATTTCTCGGAGGAATCAGTCCAGTCATCACCCGAAGACGATTGTGGATACTAACAATTGAAACGTCGTGGCTTGAAGTCTCTTAACTTTTTGTTTGTTCAATTATTCTATTTTCACTTGAATTTTTTTTCACTATTATTTCATTTTAGGATTTTTTGCCTGATATAATTGCTATTTCCAGCTATTCATTTTCAATTCTTTCAGGGACTTCAAATCATTTTATATAATACTGGTTGTTGCCCGCAGCTTCGCCCGCGTAGAATTTGGTACTTGTAGTACTAATTAGTACTGCTGTATCGCACCTCTTCCAATGTTTTCACAGAATCAGAATCAACGAACTTAGGCGTGCGCAGCGTTATAGAACAGTACTTTCAAAAAATTGTTCTACAGTGCCATCTAGTGGCGAGTTACAGAAAAATTTATAGCCTAAAAACCTTCTCTATGAAAAATTACCTATACATGTCAAGTTTAATCACGATCGGTTGAGCGATGTAGAAGTTTATAACATACCAACCAACCAACCAACCAACCAACAAACATCCATTTTTATATATTAGATCAGACAATGGAACTCCAACAAATGAAATTCTTGTGATACTATGGTTGAATTCATATATTCATTGTGTACGTCATATTTGGAGGTGCACTCTCATCAACGCCTCAGAGATGGTGGTAAGTATTCTGAATTCTGTTTGATAGAGACGTGCATCTCAATAGAAACGGTTTTTGATATATAAACTCAACATTTGCTTGGTATCAGGATTTCTGTAAATCAATATATATGTAAAAAACGCAAATAACTTTAATTTTTTTAGGAACTTTGGAAACATTCCATTGTGGAATATGTAACCGACATTATAAATACCATAGTACGCTCCAACGTCACCTCAAAACTGAGTGTGGAAAGAATGGAATGGAAGTCTGTCGCTTTTGCAACAGAGTTTTCAAACACAGATTTAATCTTCAGAGGCATATCAACTGCCTACATAGAGGCAAAAATGATTTGTGATATACTTTAATAAATTATATGAAGCGTTTGCTACTTTTTGGTCACGAATTATCCAAAATTGATTCTATCCATCAGCCCTATTGGTGAGTTAGTATATGGTTTTATTTTTATACTCTCAATGAAAATATGGTAAATTATTGATGAAACTAAAAATCATATGAGAACAAATATTTACTTTATAGTTCAATCTATAGCAAAAACTGAGTAAGCAAAAGAGAAATCGACAGCTATTTCAATATTATGGAATCAAATATCACTAATCGGTCAAATCACCCATTCACATGAATACTTTTCGAAAAAGTCACTACTGGGACTTTCAGCCAGGACCATCCACCTCAAACAACTTTCTGACTGACTTCAGAAATTATTCACACTTGCTAAAAAGTTATGCTATCGTCACTTGAAATTTACACTTTACATACATTCACACATCTGTTGGTAGGTATATCTATTGTTAAGGAAAACCCTTTCCTGGCACTCTTACTTGAATTAACTATTTGAGACTCCAATTAATTCTATTTAAAAAAAGCGTTGGATAAATATTTAATGGACCTATACAAATTTCTTCCATGGTTAATTTTTTAAAACTAACCTTTTTGCTAAAAATGCTGGTGTACTCATTTGACATGACCCGAAAGAAGAAAAGTTGAATAATTCTTTCCATATGTTCGGTAGTAGCAAAATGGGGGCCGTAACTTCAGTAATTCAGAAAATATCTGAACAAAGAGAAATATTGTGCTGGATAGAATTAGAACCTTCATCTTAAAATTTAATTAAATGTATTGTTGTGAATGATGCCCCAAAGAAAATAACGCCGGCCGCCGCTGGTAGCCATAAACCAGGCGTGACGTGGCTAAGAGCGCGCGAGTGCATTATGATTCCCCGCGAATCGAGAAGCAACGACAAATATGCCACCGACTTCGACAGAACTTCGGAGAAATTTCGACGACATTCGATTACGGATTACGATATTTGATCGATATCGAGACTGTCAAGTACACAGTCAAGTGGACGTTAAAGTGCGGTACGCGAAGTGATCTAGTAAGGCGATAGACATTCAAATAATAGTTGAAGTTTAGTTGAAGTGTTTGTTGTATTAACAGTGAAATAAAGTTAAGTTTCATTATTCAGTATAGTCAATTTATTGGTCAACCCACGGGGAAAAACGTAACAGTATCAAGGTATCTCATTGTATAAATTACCCTAGTTTTCTGAAAATAATAAATACTCGTGTAACCTTCTGCCAATTGGAACCGAACAAAGTATGTTTTTTATCAAAATAGTTCACAATTACCAGGGCGACAAGTCGCAATGTTCTGTAATTATTTCACGTTAATTATTTGGACAAACATTTCACTTCATTTAGGTAGTAATCTAGGGGAACCACAATCAAAAAGCATAATTTTGGTTTTGAATATTTCACACGAAATCGAAGACAAAATTAATGGTGTAAAGTTGCGAGATAAAAAGATTTCAGTATTATTTGATATATTGTTCCAAATCTATCGAATATTTCACAGATCTCCCAATAATTTCCGATGCTAAGAAATTGTTGAAGGATACAAACAGCTTATATTATTCTATATAATAATAATAACTTTATTCTCAACGTATACAGATAAGAGTACAATTAAAACTAAATATGTGAACAAAGTGGTTTGGCGAAAAGAGCAGAGCTCTTACCGCAATCTCAACTGAAAGTAATCCTGAACAGAATTGCTTTCAGTTCGACAACAGCATGAGAACAAGCCAATGAAGAACTCACTATCTTCCTTTGTATAGCTAATGTGTTCATGAATGATGAATCCTATTTGTGAGTGTTGTTTCGCAGTGCTTGTCGCAAAGCCAAATAAGACAGAGACCTTACGAATTGTCGAATTAAAAAAAATCTTCGATTGCCAGGTTAACTTGAAACTGAGGAGAGCGCAAGTGTGTTGATAACTGAGAGGTTTAGAATTTAACAGGAAGAGTATCAGTATTTTCGAATATACTCGTGGTAGCTTACATCATTGTTTATAACCGGCAATGACGAGATTACATTCTCGTCTTCTCAGATTTGTTAGCTTCCCCTTGAGAAAATTGAAAAATTGTTATCGTGGAAAATGTGTTCGTAAATCCTCGACTTTTCGAGAATCCCTGAGTTGAAATGTATTGCTGTTCCATTTGACCCAGAATGTATTAGTGGGTTGGATAACATTTTCTAAAACCTGGATAAAAAAAGTAACTTCATGAACTGATGGTGCTTAATTATTAGATACATCTGGAATTCATAAAATAAGCCATGCGGAGTGTGACAAAAATGTATTGGTCTGGCTGAACAAAGAAAGGATATCCGTTTCAAAGAACACGCGGGTCATAAAATGATAATACTTTATTTTCTCAGTGACATGCAGCGACATGTATCGAACTGATAAAAAAACCGTAGCCAAAGTAGCCAAACATTTCAACATCGTTTGAATCTTTTCAATGTTACACATGATTTTATTTTAGATATGAGTTTATTGAACACACTTTTCCCAGTCACAGTGGGTGACCTATTTAAAAGATTAGTCCTTGAAAATGGCACATGTCTTGTATTGATAGTATGAATTTGATTATTAGTTTCAAACGGGTTCAATTAACAAAATACGTTTCAAAAAATTCCCTACAACTAGAGGTACGAAAGACACCAGCAAAACAACGTACTATTTTTTTGCGATATGAACACATCTTCGAAACAAGAGGATTCTAACCAAAAACATATTACGCATCTGACTCCGAATTCGACCTGTGTATAATATAATATTATCAGTTGTTTCTCCGTCAAAACTGATCTAATGTTCCTTCCTTTTTGTCTTTTATGAAAATGTATTAACTGAGTGTTTCCTGTATTTAGATGCAATAAATTCATGAAGAACTTCATATTACATATTTTTTCTGGAGAATAATTAGTTTATTCGGAGGTAAGTATACCGCATACAATGTGAAATGTATCAATATTATGAACAATAATGGACCCAACGTTGATCCTTGAGGAACGCCTACACTGATGTCGAGATAATCCGAATCACAGGTGGTCAGTGTTTTCTCAGGTTCCCCTGGAAGACTAATGCACTGGTGACGTGCGTGTAGATAAGATTTTATCCATTTAAGGGCAAGTCTCTCAACACCAATTTCAATTAATTTAGTTATTAGGGTGGTATGGTTGACGCAGTGGAAAGCCTTGCTGAGATCACAGAAGATTCCACCAGGGAGACCAGAAAAGTCAAGGGTCAGTCAACATGCCTTGAAGAATGACAAAACCTGCATTAGCATCGGTTTTTCTGCTAGTTGGGGTCAGTTTAACTTGTCCAACACCAAGAAATATTTCCACAACCAAAAAATGTTGCGCTACCAAAAAAATGTTGCAGAAACATTGGAAATATTGAAATTTGATATAATCGACAAACAAATATAGAATCAACGTCACCTATCTGAATTTTCACGATCCTTTTGGCAGGTTTTCCTTAGGTGTCGATTCTCAAATATCCTGGTAAATGGAGTGGAAGAAATATGCCAGTCTACGCCCCTCATGTTAATATTTCTATAGAAAAACGGTTTTCTTTACTCTTCAGTAAGTTTGCAAATCCATTAAGGAGATTTATGAAAATTTACAATTTTTTTTTGTTCTAATAAGTTTCAATAACAAATATGTTTGGTCTTGATGAGAACTTTGATTTCTTTGTTTTTGAGTGATCCCCCTTTCATTTGTATGTCTCGAGGTTATTTTCACAGATTTATAATTAACACTCTTTTTTGTTTGATCGCCAAAAATATTGATTCTATTCGATTTACTTCCCATTACAGTAAGAATATCTTCTCGACCTAAGAATTTTATCAACTCTAAATACTTTGGTATTCTTCATAACCCTGATAAAAATCAATTGCTAACTTCGAATTATCTTCATTACCTGATTTCTAATCTCTTCTGAATATTCGTTTTTCACAGATTTGTAAACACACTTTTTTGTTTGATCGCCAAAAATATTGATTCTATTCGATTCACTTCTCATTACAGTAAGAATATCTTCTCGACCTATGGATTTCATCAACTCTAAATACTTTTGTATTCTTCATAACCCTGATGAAAATCAATTGCTAACTTCGAATTATCTTCATTAACAGATTTCTAATCTTTTCTGAATATTCGTTTTTCACAGATTTATAAACACCCTTTTTTGTTTGATCGCCAAAAATATTCATTCTATTCGATTCACTTCTCATTACAGTAAGAATATCTTCTCGACTTATGGATTTTATCAACTCTAAATACTTTTGTATTCTTCATAACCCTGATAAACATCATTTGCTAACTTCGAATTATTTTCATTACCTGATTTCTAATATCTTCTGAATATTAGTTGTCGCGGATTTCTTGGTGAGATAAATTCAAAACATGACTGGGTCTATTAGTATTTAGTGAAATTTCCTTACATCTCTCTATAGCTTCTTTACTTATATTTATTCGGCTTTTATGAATAGAAATTCTCAAGAATTCTGATTCACGATCAATTCATAGAAAGAAGAGATATTTTATTAATGAAGAAAAGAGAATAGCAACTTTCTGTTTTCTACCACATTCATTTGTAACTAACGTTACTGCAGTTTCGTCCTATAAAGACATTTTCCAACTTATACATTTAACTCTGTTTCTATTCTTTTTTCTTCATTATGTTTTCCTACCACGTAGTAACGGCCACGTTCATCAAGATATTTTATTTCTGAGCCGCATTGATATTGTAACGAATTATAGAATTATCTGTCTTAAACAAATTTATTTTTAACAATACTTCACTAACACAACTAATTTATACACACCACTTAGCAACTAAACCTAAATTTATCTTCACTGTTTATTAACCTTTATTTAAACGCACGATTCACTTTCTAGCAACATACTCCCGCTCTGAGCGAGGATCCGAACTTTTATATTGGTGATAAACATTCTAGAGACATCTACCGGTTTCGGTACTAATCCGTTATTTTCGTTGTGGTTCGTCGATCGCATTCCTCCCGCGGGGTTTGAGATAACGGTCTGGGCTGGCTTCAGATTCTTTACAATATCTCATATTCTATACCACTGCATGAAATTCATTAACATTTTCTACATGGAATAACTTGTGATAATTCCCTTTGAGATTGTTTCTGTCCATATTGAACAATGTAATCACTTACTAGCTGTTTTTGTTCAATAATGCTATAAAATATTAAATTAGGTCCTACTTAGCACATAAAAAAATGTTCCTCAAGTATTGCCAATTTTGCATGAGCATATGACTTGAGAATTACTTCAATATACTTAACATATACATAAACTGACTGTGTTTCCTAAAAGATATTTTGTAATATGCGCTCAACACCGAGGTAGGAAATGTTAAATTGATATGTGATCTGATACAAAGAGTGTCTGCTTTTCGTCGCAATCTGGATATATTTGAAAACGATATTGCAAAACAAAAAATTCATTAGTTTTCCGACAATTATTGAATATAAAAAGAACTCTTGAGAAGATTTTGTTCAGTTATCAAGAATCTGGCCGATCTTTGGAACGATGTAGCGGCAGAATGGACAGATGTTGCTGCCAAGTTGTTTAAACTGTCAAAGCCATCACTTCTAATAGAGAAATTCGATTTTCAAGAAAATGTGTCGTCTTTGCAAATGTATGAAACGGTATCCTAATGAGAATTTTGGACCAAACATGTCTCGAAAAATATGAAAATTGTAAGAAACTAGCTATTCATTTGACCACTATGTTTAGATTGACATACGTATGTGAAACATCTTTCTCAAAGATGAATTTTTGAAAAATATTTATCGTTCGAGATTAACCGGCGCCCAATAGAAGACCCACTTCGAATTTGCTGTTGTTGCTGTTGCTCGAGAACCAAACTGGCTCAAGACCGTCGGTGTAGGTTTTCACAATAATTTTAGGTCTTGTGTTCTATAATTCAGAATTTGATTTGAAACAAAAATAATATAATGCATAGGTAGCACCTCATTGTTATCAGTTGTTTTTTTTCTGGACCTCATTAAAATTTTCTTATAGTATCCGGACCCACCTAAAACTACTTGCCGATCCCTGTACTATGTAGGGAAGAATGTTCCACGATCTGACATGTTCCACAATCAGACAAACATGTAATTTTGAAATTCCAGCTGCGACAGGATAGTAGGGTTAGACACGCAGGGTTGGTAAACAAAGTTGTAACGCTATTATTTTGGATTTGAGCATTTTTCAACAAAAAACTTGTTTTCCTAGGTAAGTTTTTCTATCCTTGATTCAATATTATAAGCCTTAATTTTTCTTTTGGAACTAGTAGTACAAAAACAATCTATTGATCACATTTTGGGCTATTTTATTGACATTTTATGAGCGAGTTTATTTTTGTAGGTTATGTATGGAGCTCACAGTTGAATTTAATTTTGTATTACGGTTCAAGTTCCACCTTCAGACAGCATCAGACGCTGTCTGATTGTGGAACATAATTCGTGCCGTTAAAAAAGTGACTTATGGAGTACAGTATAGTACTTTGGGATTGGTTTCCGACTCTGGATGGATGACTCGTGAGTTGTTTCCAAGCGTTGTGAGGCACTTCATGGAACATACGTCCAGCACAAAAGAAAACCCTTTCCTCCTGATTTTTGACAATCACGAAAGTCATCTGACGATAGAGGGAATGAATAAATATAGCAAAAGAAAATGGAGTGATCATTTTGACCTTACCACCGCATATTTCCAACAAGATGCAATTGTTAGATGTCTCTGTGTTTTTTTTCGTTCAAATCATTCTACAATGAATACTGCCTTACAAACATGGCTTTCAGAACACCTTGGGATATTGGTTTCTATTTTTGATATAGCTGAGTGTGTTAATAATGCATTAGAAAAATCGATGACGCCAGCTAATATAAAATCCGGATTTCGAAAAACTGGGATTTATCCTTTCGTTAAATTCATATTTACAGATGACGACTTAGCAATTAGTAGCGTAACCAATAGAAATGTGGATCAAAACACTGAAGAAGCCGGACGACATATAGATCCCAATCAATCATCAACATCAAGCTGTATTGAAGAAAATATTATATCAATCTCCCCACTTTCAGCATCAGTTAATTCACACACAACTCCCACACAAAATCAAAACACATTTTTCATAAGTCCGTAAGAATTCAAAGGATACCCAAAAGCTGTAGAACGAAAGAATAAGAGAAAGAAGAGAGAAAAAGTGTCGCCACCGACACTCCAGAAAAGATCGCCCTGGAAACTAAACAGATAGAAAGAGAAAAAAAAGCTTGAAGAAAAAAAATATCATGAACAGAAAAGTAGGATTAGATGATGACTCAACAGACGAAGAAAATGAGAACGCGGCGATGCTTGTAACTGAAGATTCTGATGATGATATTGATTGTGTAGGAGAAATCGATCCATCACCTCTTCTAGACAAGCTTAATAAAGAGCCAGAAGTTGCCGATTTTATTTTGATAAAATTTATAGACAAAAAGAAAAAAATTATTACATAGCTGAAGTATTATGTAAAAGGGATAAGGAATGTGAGGTTAAATTTCTCTGAAAGTCCGTTGAGTATGATATGGTATGCTTGGAAAACATTAAGATGGTGTTACCAAAACCATCACACGTGGAAACAACAAAACGGCAACAATCAAATTTGAAGTTAATTTTTCAGCCTTAGAAGTTCGTTAAAACAGTACTAAAGCTTTTGTCTTATTGTGGAACATTCCGTGTCTGGATATGGAACATGTATGTTCCACAATCAGACAACTGTCCTTTCATTTTTAAAGAAACTTTTTTTGAATAATTTTTTTGGTTAATGATGTATGTTCTACCATAGAACCTTACGCACAGTCTTAATTTGTATTAGTGACAATCATATTTTCGTTTGCTCAATAAATAAGGTTAATGTTTAGCGAAACCTATTTTGTGAGTGATTGTGGAACATATTGTATGAACTTATTGATTGCCAAATTAAAATACACGATTTTTGAATTTTTGTTTCACATTCTATCTTGAACCACTGCTGGTTGATTTAATGATATTGATTTCAAACATTCTCTAATTATTAATGTTTCAAAATAGACCCCCAGTACATCGCAAATGATAAACACGTGATGGATAAATACCCATGTTCGAGAATATTATATTGAATATTGCATACCTATTGAATATTGAATACCTACCTATTATTGCGAGAAGTGGTAGATATGATATTTGTTCACACTTTCAGAAAATAACAGACCTTTATTAGTAGATTACATCCTCTTTTTATTGACGCAGTAGGTATAAAATCTACTGACAATGCACCACAGCACACATAACGTAACCTGAACGTGAAATATGAAATAGTGACTTCTCTTGTTCAATACCGTATTCCTACGGGCGAGTCTATCATCACTCTAGCGACGTTTTAGGGGAGGCCGCTTACATTTCAAAGAGCTATAGGTAATTGGTGTAGATTCATCGGCATAGGCTATTTATTTTTTATAACAAGAGCACTAATAGTGACTCAATACTCACAACTGTGCTTTATTAGATATGTGCTGTGAAATATTGTTGGTGAATATAATAGTTTTTCTTGCTTAGTTCGAGCGAAGTATTATTTAGGTAGAAATGAATCAAAATAAATTCACGTTCCTAGATGTTGGAACCGAACAATGTGGCAATGCCGGAGAGGTTTTCTATGGATTATTTCGTTCGATAAAAGCTGATACGTCATATTATAGTGAAGGTTTGTTTATGGATAAATTGAAATGAATATAAAGGTAAGATATTTGAATTAATATGGTTTGCGTTTTGCAATTGCAGACTTAACCTTCAAAAGTATACTACCGACAAGTGATATAATCACGGTAATTTTCTAAGTACCTATGAGAGGTGATGTCGCTTTCTAGGTTCGTGGACTGGATAGCTATGACGTCACAGAACAAGTGGCAGGGGTAATAGATTTTGACTAGTTTTCCAATAAGTACTCGCTTCATTCATATTGTTGAAGTGAACTCCGATAAGAAAATATTGTGAAAGGTTTCAGCTGTATAGATAATGTATAAGGAGATATATTCAAAATGAAAAGTAAAATTGTAGAGTGTTTTACTCCAAATGACGTAGGTCAATATTAGATTTATCAAAACTTATCTGAAAAACGTTTATACTATGATTTTGAGCTTTTTGATAGAATTGGGTTACTAATACTCACCCGATTCATGGTTATTTTACTCCGCATACCTACCTCTAAAAATCAGCCAATACCGACTGTATTGGTTGTATGGAATGCTAATTGTTCCTGCTGGTTATCTGCACCACTTTTTCAGATTCGAGCTCATGAATATATTAGCAAATAATTTGTTTTCAATTCATTTATTTTCACAACTGGTTTAGCATAATTGGTATGCGAGTTGGATGACCCAACAAATATCAGTCATAGGTGTACTACCAACTACCTACGCCGTAGGTTCTAGTAAATGCCCGCCGGAAAACAATTACTTTCCCGGCTACTATTCCGTTGGATATTGAATTAGCGGTAAAAGTAAAATATTTGGATTTGTGTTCATTAGTACAGAGAGCTATATTATGTTCATCTTCAATAACATTTTTTGTCAAATCATTTTCGATTTCATTTTGTAATACATCATCCTCCTAGTCGGAATGTGACTAATTTGTCAGTCTTCTTCGCATTCACTGTTAGTGTCTTCATGGTTCTCTTCATTTTCACGATGATCTTCTGTTTCCTACTTAATCACCGAAAAATGTATCATCTTTGTCATCATCATATAAGATATTTTTCAGTTAAGGGATGGTTTCTCTCGAAGGGATATATAACCTAATCTGGATGATCGGAACCTGAAAATGCAATATACTTCAATGCAATAAATATAATTTTAAACTGGAAAATAAAAATTTCCAAATATAAACTCGAAATATTCATCTCTCCCAAATATTTACACCGTAGGTTCCAGTAAATGCTTGTCAAAAAACAACCACTTCCCTGGCTAATACTACGCTGGATATTGAATTATATTCGACAGATATTTCTCGTTCATCTAGCAGCAGGATCATGCTGAAATTGTTCGAGTAGATTACTTATAGACCGGTTTCGAGGTGTCACGTCTCATCAGTGCATGGAAGATCCGAACCAAACAGCAACTAATAGGACGGTAACTGGTAGAACGATAGTCGGTCGGGTTGACGTGGGTGCTTTGCTCCACTCACTCATTCGACCGATATGTGAATCGGTGATTCAAGCCGCAGGTCGGACGATCGATTTCCACCCGCTATCGTCCAACCCGTGTTGGGAATCACACAGTAAAAGGTAAGACCTCGTTAGTCCTTAGCTCCCACAAGTTTCGACTTTTGCGAGTTGTCGTTCGTAGAGGGGCGGTAGCTGGTTAACGGAAACACAGATATTTTTTTGAAACAGCTTCGTCTGGTGAACAAAGCCCCAAGCGGGGAAGATAAACCCATTCATGAATACTCTAACTACTGAACAAAAGTTTCAGACTCACGTACTCATAAATGCTAGCGCCTAGTGAATTGTACTACGATATTACGATTCAACCTTCTAATTCAAAGTGCTCAAACCGTCGACTAGTTCTAGACACCCGACCCGAGATCCGACACCCGGCCAACACCGAAGATATCCGAAAATTTTAGTCATATCATCATATATTTGAGGAGCAATAGCTCTCTAGGGATAGTCAAAGTAATCTTCAGCCATTTCATGAACCTACATATAGGAATGGGTCTTTCATTTTGAAAATGTTTCATTTAAGGTATTTCCAATATTCGAATCCCTAAAGAATTACCGCACTATAAAGTGTGAGTTTCTAACTGCCATCAAAATTACGACTCAGTTAAGAGTTTTCAGAATATCTGGATATATGCCACTCTTTGAACTGAATGTTCACATTTTTAACAACAATTGAGAAAGAAATGACAAAACAGTTTTCAAACAATATACTGTACAGTTTAGGGGCAAAATAACCATTGAAAGTACTTAGATACAGTGTTAATCAACTTATTTTTTTTTTGTTGTAATATGGTACGAGTGTACTATTCTTAGCGGAATCCATCATCAGGTATTGCGTCACAGCTTGGTGTGGAATGTACTAAGGAACAACTTAGGATGCATAAAATGCAAATCTTGTTTGAAAAGACAGTTATTTTCCACAGAAAGTGTAATGAAAAGCAGATGCTCTCGTCGTCAGGTGTCTTCCTGTTTTGTCTGAACTTTTTCTGTAAAAATAAATATGAAACCATCAATGGTAGGCAAACCAGATCAGTTTGTTCAGATTTTATTCATCTTATAAGCCACATAGAGAGATCCTTCTACTCTACTTTCTTGGTCCTAAAATATATACATCGACTGTCAATCTGGATTATATCCAGAAAAGATCCATCCGTCTGATTGCAGACGCGAACATCACTTGCAACCTTGATAGTCTGAGACATCAAAGAAAGGTTGGGTATTTGTCTCTCTTTCATAGATACTTTCACAGGAAGTATTGAAATGACTTGGCACATTTGATGTCACCAAGAGTGGTATTTATCAGAAATACGCGACGGACTGTGTTCAACTCAGTACACCTCGAACTTCACTGTTTAATAATTATTTCATTCGGAAAACTAAGTTTCCGTTGAATAAACTTCCTGGGAATTTTTTTCCAAATAGCTTTAATTTCCAGCGATTCAAATCCACCGATCTTAAAGCGTTTTAAGGATTTTCCTGTAGTGCTTGTGTTTTGTCTTAAAAAAAAGGATTGAACAACTCACCAGTTTCATGGAATATAAACAAAAAAACTCAATGTACAGGAGTAGAATGATGATTGATATATCCGTTGCTCAACTGTGATGTATTCTTTATTTTATTCATTTTCCTGCAACCTAGACTCTGTCCATTTGAATACTCCAAAACATTAAAATGCATAGTGCACATGATCTCCCAGACAAGGTTGCTTGTACAGAGTCGTACTAAGGAAAGACTGAATTTTTTTTTATGATATGCGGCTGGTTATAGAAATTTTCTAGGTGGATTGAAGGGACGCAAATTAGTAGTTTTTTAGCTGTATCAGTATTTGACATTTTAAAAAATGTAGACTTAAAAATACCGTATATGTACACACCATAGACGTTGAAACCTAACCGACCACTTCGACACTGTAACAAAGAATTCCGTCAGACGATTGCTGTTAAATCTGATTAGCCAGCATAAGGAGGCTTGTTTATTTTACCCAGTACATGCAAATGTGTGTGCTGATCATGCTTTGATCACGTATCTATTTTTGGGTTACTTTTGTGTTGGATGGTGCCTCCTTTATGTTGGGAGCAAAATTTTTTCGAATGAGGTAACCTCAAACTGCCATGTACATAGGTACAGTACCAGAGGTGGTAGTGATCTGCGTC